>JANEYF010004528.1:0-83540 GCA_029963845.1 Rhamnusium bicolor
CATCATTTACTTAGTACCTTTAAAGACCAGACTGAACTGAACCATCTAAAGCACTGTAAGCTTAAACAAGTGTCATGAAGTATAAGTGCATATACTCGCGTATGTTGGGGAAATGTCGTCTTGCGTGTTTCAAACTCTAATTTTATATCCACAGTGGAAGATTTAATAGCATCCGGTTGGTGGGGAGCAATCGATGACAAATAATGGATTTTTTCTAAACTCTCCAAAGGTCCATCATTAGTTCCCTCATATTTTTGTCATAGTAGCTACGTTGAAAGTTCTCGTAGGCACAGTATGCTGCAGAGTCGAGCTTCTTATCAAAATCCAGATTTTACGGTTTCATATGGAAATACTTCTGAGTTTAGATATAGCCGAACCGTATTAATATCTGCAGTTATAAATTTTGTTACATCCTTTGTTCTGTCGTTGGTGTAATTGTTATTTTGAAGCCGATAATAATGTAGCGGGGTCTGTCGAGACTACTGGGGGTTTTAACAGCCCAAATGTCAGAACTTACTTGACGTAAGCTAGGAAGCTCATATAGATCCCACATACGATATGCCAACTTAATTTTGGCATTATAGCCGGTTTTATTAATTCGATTCAATAGCTTAAGCTTTTGTACGATCCTCTGGTACAATATGTTTTATTTTCCACTCAATTTTAGTAACTTCTAAATTTGCATCAGCCTCCCCGATATATGAGTCTTTGAAGGAGCGGGCAATTATTAAAATTAATTCTTGCTTTGTATTTAAAATACCTTTTGTATAATCTTCTGCAAAACCCATGAGGTACTTAAGAGGTAGTCTGCCACTGAACACGGACTTTCAGCGTCTAAAATATCTTGCTTATTTTGGGTAAGACCCCAACCTGATGTTAAAAGCGATCGTTCGTGTGTTTTTCCATAAGACACCATAGTTTTCATTGTAGTAGTAATGCCGGGCTTTCGAACCACTGCCACTTGTTCTCCACCCATTTCAAGACGTATTTCTTCGAAGAGAAATGCTAGCGCATTATTCATAAATAACATCGTTTAGTAGGATCACTAGGTGTAAATTTTCCCTCTATATAAATGTAGCTATTTGCAATGTCAAGTATAAGATCTTGAAAATTGATAGGAATGCGTATCTCATCAGAATTTTTATAATAAGGTGAACCATATGGTTTATATGTATGTTCATGTAGGCTGACGAGAGAATGATCAAACACTGGTTCGTTGAAAACCTCAAGTTTTTCACTAGTCGCAATAGCCACCATTATTGTTAACGATTGTCTCGCAAATTAAGTCCAATAGATTGTAGAAAAGCTCGGTCTTCAATCGATAGTGTATGTCTTAACTGTTTAAGATGTACACGTTGAATGAATGGGTTTCCACGTACGTTTTTCTTTTTATTCATAGCATCGTTGATTCTATTATATTGACGGTATATCTGCCCCTGTTGATTATATCGAAAACCCATAGTAATATTAAAAATGCCTTCAATTCTAGCTTCACAATGATTTTTTCATCCCTAAAATTGATTAAATCACCATTGTCATCTAATATGCGTAGGGTGATGTTGTCGATGTACTGACGTCCTTCAGGTCTAACAGGCAAATATATGATATTAGCAGGCTCCCTGGTAAGTTTGTAACCTGGTTCAACATCTATGTCAAACTCAAATAAGGTGTGTGACTGATCGGCATTCAGATAGGCTCCAGAAGTAATATTGCAATCTACACGTATCATCCTCACTTTCATAATGTCAACTGGACGTGTCGACTCATAAGTCTTGCCAGCGTATAAATAAATCTTTTCAAATCCCAACAGACTACCGATTGAGTTTCTTTGGGTAAAATCTATATCATGCTTGGACCAAATCTCACACTTTAATGTATTGTTGTTCGCTCGTAATGATAATGTTTTTGCATAATCCTTTTCATCAACATTCATAGCTCTCAATAGCGCCATGTATATCTCCTCAATTTCGTAGGCTCCTAGTGGTATATGAATCGTAGTGAGTCCGTTCTTGGATTTGGAATAATAACTAAAATTACTATTCCCTTCGTCGACATTGAATATAGAATTGTAAGAGTAGAATCCAATTAATCCCAAGCCATGACGACTATGCTTATCCAGTTGGATTGGTGGATAAAAGTCGGTACTAAGCACGCTTGAACGGCTCGATAGAGTGAAGGTGTACGACATAACTGACGCATTTATAAATTGTTATACCAATTTATTGTTGATTACAGCAGTGATTATGTAATTTTCTTTTCTTGGGAGGCGACGGTGATATACTTATATCGTTGCTGGATCCAACATTTACATCATTTAACTTACAATAGCAGCAAAACAATTTTCGAGTTATTGGGCCATCATTAACATCAGTGTTATCACTATCGTCATCATGGTAATGTTCTAGACAGTATTGATATTTTAAAATGTCAATGTCATTTTGAAGATGTCTAGGTAGCTTATCCCATACTAATGCAATTTCATGTGAGGCCAACCCGATCATCACTTCCTTGGGCATGTCTTCAAGTTGTTGTTTGCTCATTTTCAATAGACTACGCAGTCGAGAGAATGCAATTAGTGAGTGACCCATTCGTTTAATGCTTTCTCGATCCATTGCTGGGGTTGTAGATGTCATCTCCATAGTGTTTTATTTTCGTTTTGAAGAAAGAAACTTTAAGCACAAATGTCCACACCACACTGTGTTAAAATTCTGCATGCGCTCGTAGTTATAGAATATTTGGTTTGTTCTCCTTTGGTTGGAACTGAAATATCGAATTAATTCTGTAGGTGGGGGTAAATCACCGAAACTGTCAAAGTAGTCTATTAAATTGCCTCGTTTTTTATATGCCACCCAGTGTGTTCCAGGACCTTTTATACTATCCAAATTGATTATTGCAGATTCATTGTAATGTGGTCCTGAATTGGGTAGATTATCACGCATAAATATACCCCGAAAATAAGACACCATCTTTTTTTGCATAATATTTGAGATCGAAATCGGTAAGAGCTCTCCGAGGCAAGGTGTCTATTAGTTTTTTGGCTTGAGATAAAGACCCAACCCCTTACGATATGGTTTCAAATACATTCCCTTACCACTCTTCCCCATAGCTATTGATTCCATTTGTCTATTGTGGCGACTTGATTCAGCCAACTCTTCTCGGCCTACTTTTGCTGCATTTACAGCTTTAACAATACCTGAAGCGGAACCAGCCAAAGCACCCAATGCTGATAATCCAACAAAAATTGGGATCAAAGGTAAAATACCTCCAATTTTCGGTATGGGTATTATGCGCGGAGTACGAATATTACGTTTTCCACCAGCTGTTTTTACATATTGTCGTGCTGCTTGAAGTGCGATTTCAGCTGTTTTATTTGTAATATTTCGTTTACCACCGGCTTTTCGCAACATTTTGCGCACCTTTTGAACTATTCCAGACCCAAAGGCTATCTTTTAATACTCTTCCGATTGTTTCTTGTCTTCTTGGTCACCTTCTTTCTCCTTGCGATACGGGGTGTTGCTGACTTACAACCCATACCAAGACGTTGTTTTCCTTTCATTATAGTCGTAACTAACCATGCAGCTGCCTTTTCTTTAAGTCCTGCGTCTTTAGACGTCACTCGTTTCCAAGCGTCCTGTTCAAGTTGATAGTCTGCCTTATGTCGAGCTGCTAGATCACTATTCTGTGAGTACGCGATGTCGTGCTGTTTGCACGCTTTATCGAGTTGGTTTATACCACGATCGTTACGAGCTAATCTCGTTTAGCTTTGTTCCAGGGCCACAATACTCATAACCGGGTAAGTGTAATTCAAAAGGAAGCTTATCAATTAAAGAATTAACTAGCCCACTACCGCGCTTCGTGCGCTGACTCTTTCGACGTGTGTATCGTACGGTGGAAACCATTTAAATAAGAGTTGTAATTTAAACATCTAGTTATATATCATTAGACTGTGGTGCAATGCGCATTGTGAAGCAGAAAGAAACACTTCGTGTAGATAATTTAGATGAAAAAGTTGGGTGTGGGCTAGGTGATGGTAATAAGCGTCATGGACCGCTACTACCTTCAACTGTTCGAGGCATCATCGTTGGACCGTCCAATTGTGGGAAAACAAATACTCTCATATCCCTTATCACACATCCTCTTGGATTACGTTTTGCAAATATTTACCTATATTCAAAGTCACTGCATCAACCAAAGTATGAGTATTTACGTGCTGTATTAACGCCAATCAAGGGATTAGGATTTTATACATTCAGTAATAATGCTGAAATTGTAGAACCGTCCAACGCTCAACCTAATTCTATCTTTATATTTGACGATGTGATATGTGAAAAACAGGATGTAATCAGAGCATATTTTAGTATGGGTCGCCATAGTAATGTGGACTGCTTTTATCTCGGCCAAACATATTCTCGTATATCAAAGCAACTAATACGGGATAATTCCAATTTTATAGTTGTCTTCAAACAAGACGACATGAACCTTCACCACATCTTTTCCGATCACGTGTCGCCTGATGTAACATTTAAAGTATTTCAAGATATGTGTGCAGAGTGTTGGAAAGATAAATATGGGTTTCTGGTAATTGATAAGGATAGAGAATTACAAGAAGGGCGATAGAGAAAAGGGTTTGATAGCTTCATATATCCATGATGCATTTTTTATTAATACTTCACTTGATTTAAAGACAGCGTTAGGGTTACTTCGGTTAGGTCTGCGCTAAGATGAAGGCTGTCAAAGATGATAAAAAAAGAGTTTAATCATGCAATCCTCAACAGTGAAATGAGCCTGAAGCGTCAACTGATTGATGTGACAGATGCAGTACGTAAGAAGTTCAACTCTATCAAGAATAAAGACATGGAGACACAAGTAGCACTGGAAAAGATCTATCAACCAATAATAAAACCATTAAAAGTGATTTCTTCAGCAGCAGAACTAAAACCTCTTCAACCGCCACCCTCAACCCCGTTATCACCAGCGTCTACTCAGAGAACAGCAAGTCGTGACGTCGCGGCGTCAAGGGATGGCACATTTAAATCGACACCTGTTACACACAGGGAAAATGATAATAATTATTACCATCCATATGAATATACTATGGAAACACCGTCAACGTCAATAATGACAACACCAAACACCGAATTTTCTCTAGGGGGAGTCAATATGATGAAGTACAGCAACATATAGAAAAACTAAGGTCTGGCGATTCGAAATATGATAATGTATATGGAGTGTATGTAGATCCCGGTACAGACAAATTACGAATGGGTAATGCTGAAATACGTTTCTCATTTGGAAATATTACATTATGGTATGGTAATAGGAAACTTGGGGTGTACACTGGTAGTCCAAAGTTGTACGATATAATATTTCTAAAACATCCACCTATTCTAGATAAAAATATAGCTATGGATGAAGAATGGAGCATGGTATATAGAAATATCTTAAAAAAAGACGAAAGCACCATACAAAAGTTATGATGTAAATAATGGATTAAACACAACCAAACGAAAGAAATTTATCAAAATTATAAAACCATTAATATCTCCTCCAAGAGTGACACGGTCATCAAAAAAGCGGGCAAGGGTTAAAACGTATACCTACCCGCAAACTGTACAGAAAAAATGATAAGCAGTACGTTTACTGGAATAAACCCAAAGAACTTGTGGATCGTCTACGCCTTATATGGAGTTCAAAAATGGCTGGAAATAACAACCATGATAATGAAATAGTAGAATTAATATCAGAACTCAGGGAAGAAAAAATTGTGTATTAAAAAAGAGAACAATATATGTAATTTCATTATCCTCAATAACTATAATATAGGCTGAAATTTATAATTTGGGTCAGATGTAATAGGAAATGGCTGGCGTGAAGAACAGTATTGACAAGTTTGGACGCAAAAGGGGAGCCAGTAAAACACTAGTTATACGTGGGCCACCAGGTGTTGGGTTTAATCTTACCGATGATAATAATTTTTGATATCCAGAATAAGCTGTTGAAGAATATTAGAGATCCAGTAGATAGTCAAGATGGTGTGACACGTAATTATATTGATAGTCGTATGTCTACATTTCGTGAAAATATGGTAAAATCTATCAACGAAGTAAGTGATGTAATTAGACAAACATTGGAAAAGGCTATTAATAGGGCTATTGTAAAAAATAAAGAAGAAAATAACATAATCTTTAATAAAAGGGACAGTGATTTGATGCAACAAGTGAATATAATCATTGAAAAACAAATTGCCAGAGTTACTACTGATTTGACGGAGCAGATGCGAGCATATATTGGTAAACAAATTGCAGGAGTGACCGCCTCAAACATTATGCTTATGAAAGAAAGTAATAATATAAATGGCAGAATTGACGCACTAGAACAAATCGTTAAAACCCATCATGCAGATAAGACGTCTCCAGATACAACGCCCACATTGGATCCTAACATATTAGAAAAGGAGAGAAAGAAGATAAAACGCAAACCCATTCCTGCAGGGCAGAAGCCACAAAGTATATCTGATTTGGATCCTGAAATATTGGACGTATTAGAAAGAGAGAGGAAGAAAGCAAAAATATCACCACAATTTAGAGGGAGAGGGAACATCTAAAACAGCTAAAGTACATCAAACTATCACAGATTCAAATCCAAAAAAGGCAAAGTCTAATAACGGCAAATAATTTACATATTATAGAGTATCAAATAGGGAGATGTAATATGGCTAGTAACATAAAACTACAAGTCGTTAACGAATTGCATAGATCTGTCAGACGTAACTTTCGCAGGAGGCGAACGATAATTAAAGGATATGGTGACTTATGGCAGATAGATTTAGCAGAAATGCAACCCTATGCACGTGAAAATAAAGGTTATCGTTATATTTTCGTAGTGATTGACTGTTATTCCAAATATGTGTGGTGTCGGCCTGTAAAAAATAAAACCGGTGTAGAAATTACCAAGGCTATGAAGGATGTTATTGAAGAAGCTGATTACTCGCCAAATAATTTACAAAGCGACAATGGTACCGAGTTTTACAATATTAACTTTTCCAAGTTGATGAAGCAAAATAATGTAAACCATTACTCTACGTATAGCACGAAAAAGGCTGCAATTGTAGAACGGGTTATAAGGACATTAAAAAGTTGGTTGTATAAAGAATTTTCACTTAGAGGTAAATACAAATGGTTGGACATCTTACCCGAAATTACAGTAAGGTACAATGGCAAAATACATAGTTCAACTGGTATGGCGCCAGCTAATGTAACATCTACTACGAGCTTAAATGTATATAATGAGGCTACTAAGAATACTATAAAAAGTAAATTCCACATTGGTGATATAGTTCGAATCAGCAAGTACAAAGGTGTATTTGACAAGGAATATACACCAAACTTTTCAACAGAACTTTTTAAAGTAGTAAAAATCCAATCAACATATCCACCAACTTACCTACTTGAAGATATGCTGGGACAGCCAATAAAAGGGTGCTTTTACCAATCAGAAATAGAGAAAACTAAACATCCGGATGTGTTTCTAATAGAAAAAATTTTAAGAAAAAAGGGGAATAAAATGCTTGTAAAATGGCTTGGACTTTCCGAAGAACATAACTCATGGATCGACAAAAATGCTATAGTTTAAAGTTATATTTTGATTTAGGTTAAACTGTACACATAAATTTTTCTCTTTCTCTGCAGCAATTAATGCATTGTTTAACTTACTGTATCCTAGCTGTAATTACTCCACTATATTTTAAATTGTATTTAAATGTTTATCCACAATAATTAATGTAGTTATATTATATACATATATAAATATATATATATATATATATATATATATATATATATATATATATATATATATATATATATATATATATATATATATATATATATATATATATATATATATATATATATATATATATATATATATATATATATATACCTGAAATAATAATAATAATAATAATAATAATAATAATAAAAAATGCATTTGTCTTTTCTTTATTATTCTAAAAGTATTTACAATTATATATATACAAAAAAAGAGAAAATAATAATTATTCATTTGCACCATTACAAAGCACACAACTTTGGGTAGCTCCCACAGCAAACAAATCCCGATCACATGCTCTACATGTCATGGTAGGTATATCCCACCATTCACTTGTGGTATGGAAGCTTCCATGTCTATGTACTGAACCATTCACCATCATGCGAGAGTATCGTACATAGCATCTGGTGCACATATTGTACTCCTCTCCGTCGGCGTTTACTATTATTACAAATGTAGCCGTTAAACATATCATGTCCATGGCTCCCACCATAATATTTTCAAAGTGGAAAGTCGTGCCGGTTCTATCTTGCTCTATTTCTACATCTTCGTCAGTGTTTTCTTCAATGTCTTCTTCAATGCCTTCATCATCCCCTGATTCAACCTCATTATCACTTTCATGGTCACCATCTTCATCTACAATATCTAAGACATCAGGAACTTGATCATCGACATTATTAATATCTTCGAAGGACAATTCTTTTAAAATTTCTATTATAGATCGGTTAGCCATTTTAGTTAATTCACGCTGATATAATGTTTTTCTTCTTTAACTTTAAGATGTTAAGAACAAATAATCCTGACTAACGATATTGGTACAAATATATACAAGTTTAGTGACAAAAGATGAGGGCAGGTGGGAAATATTTACCTCCACATTATGTTTTCCTATTGGCTCATGTCTGACGATGATCCAATAATATCGACGATTGGGGTGGATCTGTAACACAGATTGTACTCTTACACTCCCTCCCACCCTTTCACATTAAACATATACGTATAGCATTCGTTGTGTATATGTACATAGCAAAGTAGGAGGCAATTAATAGTGCGTATATACTGTAATCTGGAGGGGCAATTACAATTGCAAAGTACAGAGTATCTTTATGATATAAAGAAAGAGGATTTCGAGAGATATTCATTCAGTTTAGATACGACATTTAGTGAAGGGCAAAAGAAAATAAATATAAAAGAAAATGGAATCAGTCATTAACTTCAACTTCCTGAACTGGTTGGCGAGGGAAGAACGCATCAACCGGGAAACCAACAATCTTCTTGAAGGCAACATTAACCGTGAAGAAGAGGTATGACATAATATTATTTCATTCTTTCGGATCAGTTAATTTATCGATACTTTTTTTCAGGCAGACCATGAAGTCCCACAAGTGGATGATGGTATTGCCCCCGATGCAGATGAAGGTATTGTTCCCGACGAACCCAATGAGGGTGGTAACATCAGCATAAATGTAATGTGTGAGACGACAGCGAAATTTAGGGTACTTGATGACGTTATTTGCTGTACAACAGCCGCATTTGTGCAGATAGAAACCATAGACAGTGAATATCTATTGTGTGAAGGCTGTTACATTTATTATGTAAGGAGAGTGCCCTCTGCATACTTCCATAAACACGCAGAGATACATAAAACCACAGATATACGACAAACTCCAAGGTTTTATTGCAGCTGTTGTAAAAGCAGAATGTTTGTTGTAAGACCTGCAGCTTCATGTATGTTTTGCAAAAAAATAAGGATATGTAAATATATAGAATAGTTATCAGTAAGTGGTTTTAATTATGTTTTTTATCAGTAGATTATATACTAAGTAAAATGTATGTTTCTTATATTGTAAATATACATTTTTTTTCATAGAAATATAAATACTTCTTTTTTTTTTCATAATGTAAAGTAATTACCGCAATTGCCCTAATTATCCTAATTATTTCCTACCCCTATATTTACTCTAAGTTTTCAAATTACAGTAAATACTCTAATTACCCTAAATACTGTAATTACTGTAAGTACTCCAGTATTACATACAACAAGAGATAAATTGTAAAGGTCCCACCCTCATCGTTGCCACCACTGGAACTCAAATCAAGAGGGGGTAAAAGGATATAATAAAAAAAAGTATATAGATTTTATTCAGTTTATGTTCTGCCACGATGCTATCAAGAATGCCCCTCCAAGATGACAACATTTCGTCAACAAGTGATGTAAGAACATCATCACCAACGTGGTCTATGGAAAGTGATGACAGCTTATACGATGGAGATGGTCCAGACAGCAGTGAGTGGTGGGAGCAAAGATCTGTACAATATTGGACAGATCATGAAGACGATGACGAAGACAATTACGAAGACGATTACGAAGACGATTACGAAGATGATAATGAAGATAATCCTCCACAGCCTGACAGTACTAGCAGTAGACCAACATCTCCGTCCGCATGGTCAATGGATACAGTAATTTATGATTTGGATGCTCCACCATATCCAGATCAAAGTCACTGGGTGCAACAGGAGGTAGAAGATATTATAATACCATCACCGCCCCCCGAAGAAGACTTATGATACATTTTATTTGTTTCCTTATTTTTATACATTTAAATAATAAATATTATAAAATTTACTTTGTGACTTATTATTAAAACGGAAGATAATTTATAAAAAACCTATTGCCTCCTTACTGATTTTGAATAAATATTATATATATATATATATATATATATATATATATATATATATATATATATATATATATATATATATATATATATGTATATATATATGATATATATGAAATATGTGATATCTGAGATGACATCCAGATTTCCTATGTAAATAGTTATTTTTCTTTGTACAAAATAAGTAATAAAGTACATAAAAGTTATATAGAGTAAATAATAATATTCAGGTATTAGGTATAAATTGATATCTGAGATGACATCCAGATTTCCTATGTCTGTTTATCACTTTTTTATTACTTTTTGTCAATTTCTTCACGTTAAATAGCATTCAACTAATTACGATTTTTTTTATTATTATTTGGAGTATATAGAATTTTATGACATAAGAAATAATAATATGGTATAAATCGATTTGAGATATCCAAGTTTCCTATGTCTAAATATTTATTTTTCACTTTTTCTCACGTTATATACGAGAACATATAAAATTCAACTTTTAACTAGTTTCGAATTTTTTACTTAGAATATGTAGAAGTTCTAAAATATAAGTAACAGGTTGTTCCGATGGCACAGTTTGTAAGGCATCGTACTGGAGATCGAAGGGTCCAGGGTTCAAACCCCACCACACCTAGATTTTTTTTTTGTGTTTTAAAGAAAAAATTATTTTACTTGTGCAAAATAAATAATAAAGTAAATGAAGTAGATAAAAATTATATACAGTAAATAGTAATAATATAGTATTAGATATAAATCGGTATCTGAGATGACATCCAGATTTCCTATTTCATAATATCACTTATTTACTTTTTAAATTTTTTCACATTGTATAGCATTCAGCCGTTAACTAATTATGATTTTTTATTATTATTATTTGGAGTATGTAGAATTTTAAGACATAAGAAATAATAATATATTATAAATCGATCTGAGATATCCAAATTTCCTATTTAAATACCACTTTTTTTACTTGTTTCTCACTTTTTTCACTTTTTTTCACGTTATATATGAGAATATATAACATTCAATCGTTAACTAGTTTCGAATTTTGTATTTAGAGTATGAAGAAGTTTTAAAATACGAGTTGCTGGATGGTCCGATGGCTTAGTTTGTAAGACATCGTACTCAAGATCGAAGGGTCCCGGGTTCAAACCCTACACCCAGAGATTTTTAATTCTAAATTCGCTTCCCCCGCCCGCTTGGACGGGGTTGGGGGGCGGAGGCGGGACGGTGGGCGGGAGTCCTCCGTTTTTTTTTAGGTTTTATTTTTTGTGAGCCTGCTTCGGGTTAGACAAAAAAAAAATTTTTTTTATTTATATATTTTTTTTAATATTTGCTTTGTATTGTGATACATATTAACCTAACCTAGGTAAACAGTTGGCGCGCACTCTAGTTTTTTTTGGGAAGGGGGGGGGGCGGGGGAGGGGATGAGGGGAAGGAGTTGTATTGTGATACATATTAACCTAACCTAGGTAAACAGTTGGCGCGCACTCTAGTTTTTTGGGAGGGGGGGGTGCGGGGGGGGGATGAGGGGAAGGATGAGGAGAGGTTCTGCATCACACAAATAGAAATACTACCTAGCCTAAAATATATACAGATAATTTACAGTAATCGATAATATACAATTTAAAAATTTACACAAACGGCAATATATAAGAAAAAAAAAATACTATTTACAATAATTTACACAAACGGCAATATACAAGAAAAAAAATACTATTTACAATTTACACACAATATACAATTAAAAAAAAACGTACACTAAAAAAGACAATTAATGAAAAAAATTTAATTAAAAAAAAACATGCAATTAAGGAAAAAAAAATTAAAATATATATATACAATTTACCTCAGAATTGGGATGTGTGTATGAGGAATATTACATTTGTCCTCCACACCCCTCAACTGGTCGGCCTTTAAACTATACCGCTGATAAGCGGCATCGTATGCCGCGCGAGCTTCTTCCACTTTGTCCGCCTCCTCTTGCACTTCTCTTCGCAGCACAGAATACATGTCCGAAAAATTGTTTACTAACATATTCACTTCAGGCTGCGAAAATATATTGTCCACATTTTGCACATTGTCCACATTTTGCACATTGTCTGTTATTGGTGTCAAAACCGTCTCAGGTAGTGGAAGAGGCAATACCTGAGGTGTTGCCGCTACCAAGGGATGTATTGTCGCTACCACTACCTGAGGCGGTGGTGGCACCACGGTGTTGTCCTTATTTGAATTGTTCTGCGGTACTTTTTCAATCACTAAACCCGCAGGTACTTTTATGTCCAGACACTCGCCCGACGATTGCGCTGAAGACGCTGACAGTGTTTTTGAAAGAGGGCGCTTAGCATTCTTAGTTTTTATTGTTGACTTTTTTATTGTCAACCACCTTTTTCTTTATAATAAGCCTCTTCTTTGGCTCAAAATCACTGTCATCGTCTTCAGTTGTGCCAAACTCAATTGTAACAAGAGGAGACGCTCGCTTACGACCACTAAGTCCTAACCGCTTACCACCACGTCCGCATCCTGATGTAGAGGGTACTGCCACTGGTGCCGGTGCCGGTGCTTGTGTCGGTGCAGGTACGCTGTTAAAGTCATTGCCATCATGCGGATGATGTAATGGTATGTCCTGTAAGATGTGAATTTTTTTTCCACCCTTACCCTGTCCATACTTAACATCTGCAGCGGATGACATTGACGACGATGACGAGCCTGACGAGGACGTGTCCGACGAGGAAGACGATGGCGATGGTGGCTTCTTCCCTGATGTCGATGGTTGTTGATCATCCAGTGTCACAACTGGCCACACGTCGTCTTCAAAGCCCGTCGCCATATTGTCGACCGGCACAATCATATCGTCCGGCACTATCGAGGCCAACAACGATAATGTTGTTAAGGTTTCCTGACACATTGTTGATTCACCATTATTCTTTCTGTGTTTCATGGTGATGATGAACTTTTTTAACTTTTTTAACTTTTAACTTAAGCACTACTACACAACTACACAGTCAAAGTAGAAAAGACTGTTTTTAGCATCTATCGATGCTCTGTAAGCTACTCTCACCCCTCCATTGAGAGTGGGATGAGCACTTTCATTGGTTGAACAGTCAACGCGCGCAGCCTTTTACTCCAACAGAAGCGCCACCCCAAGCCTAGCGGCCGCGTCATATAACCTATACCTGCGCGAGCAGCCCATTATTCCAATAGAAGCGCCACACGGCCGCTCAACTTGCGCACGCAGTCCATTACTCCCACAGAAGCGCCACCCCAAGCCTAGTGGCATCGGTTGAGACATACTATGACCATATAGATTAGTGGCGTCAAGATATGTGATAAAAGATGATGGTTCTGTGGGATCGTAATTGGGTAGAAATTTATTATTCGCGATATGCTTCCGTTCCGAACACTGACTAATTCCGCCCCTTATTGCCTTCTTAAAAAAGTGAATCATATCTATGTCCGTTAACAATTCCAACTCTATCCCTGTTAGTTTCAACATTGCGTCCCACGATAATCCGGGAGCAGTGTAGTACTGAGCTGGGTCTAATCTATATTTGTCCAAACAAATTCTGCGAAAATTTTCAAACACATCACACAAAAGAAGTACATCCGATTTTAAATAAAGATCTGAATAATCCCCTAAATTATGACATTCGAATAAGTTCCATACATCATTAGCCCTTTGATAATCTTCATCTGATATATGTTGATCATTCAGATTATCATAAAATTCCTCTTTGGAAGGTAATTTACGATTAGTTAATTTGTCTAAATTATCCATGAAACTATATGGAAATACACCCTTTTGCCTCATTAGTTTAAATTTTTCATTATCACTATAAAAACTTCTTGTTACCACCAATTGGTGATCAGCTAAATTTCCCCCTAAAACCTCTAAAGATGCCGATAAGAATTTAAAACTATCGATAAAACGTAACTGTAAATATTTCTTTTTTTCTCGCCCTTATTATTGATATAGTCATGCATATATATACGTTTTGTAAAGGATATATATTTCTCCTTGTTTTGTGGTATTACATCTACCTTATCATTATGAACACATAACTCTTTTATAAATAAATGGCTGTCGTAGTTGCTTAAGCAGTGAAATATGATTGGTACAAAATTTGGTATTTTATAATTTAAATTACATATAGAATGTGCAGCGGCGAATCTTAGTTTACCGGTAATATGACAATGATCTTTTACTTTTACGTCACCTTCTTTAAACGGCTTTTCACAAATACCACAAACGGTGGCATTCTGAAAGTCTGCTCTCTCTTGTGCTGTGAGTGTAACCATTGGACATATGTCTTTCATATATCTATTATAGATCTCCCTTACATCAGCTTCTATACGTGATACAAAAACTTTACCCGCATCGGCTCCTCTATAAAGTTCAAACTTGGAGAGAGAATTGTCAAAAGAACATTTTATTAAATACGCGAAAGAGTAAGGCTCGTGTTTATAAGTCTTATTCGTGTAAGACCGTTGGGGGGTTTGGCTCGCATGTAGCAATAGGTTTTAGAATTGATTCAAAATCAGCGTATACTACGAATGGTACTTGCATTTGCCTTTCAGAGTGTTCGAATTTTAATATATTTTCAGATACTTGCTTGCCATATTTATCAATCCGTAATTGTGTTGATGGTGTCGTTGTATACACGTGATTACAATCATTGCGCTGGTGTTGAAATAGCTGACGTTCATGATTGAAATATAACAAGCAACCATCACAAAAATATTTTTTATGTCCATAACGTGATACTTGAGATGAAGCTAACCTAGACAAATCTTTTATCCAACAATAGTGAGTACTAACACAATCTTTATTACAATGATGACTTGCACCACATTCACCCGAAATTAGTAATAGATTTATATGAACATGTAATTTCTTCTCAGAGTAACGTAAAGGCCCAACTACTTCATACTTTACTTTATTATTTTGAAATATCTCTTCTAACCCATATACGTTAATTGAAATATTATTCATATCCTCAAATTTCGAAATGTCACGTAATTTTACTGGAAAATTCATCTGTCAGATTTAAAACTGTTGAATAATGTGGATATGATGACATTTCAGCTGTTCGACCATTTGCAGGATAAAGCGCAGAAGTCACAGCCCAAGCAAAGCAATACTGGTCCTGGTTCTCCACATTTACCACAGCCTTCTTATTTTCTATAAATCTTGGTAATTTAATGTATGATGAACCACGCAGAGGACTATACTTATTAACATTAATTTCAACAAATTTAATTCGTTCGAGGGTCCACCCTAAAAAAAATAAATAAATAGTTATTAATCATTATATTCCGGATATTTAATAAAAGATTATGTTACCTGAATCACGTTCTTGGAACTCTGTAGTTTGTGTAACCATCGCATCCACAAAAGAATCCAAGACATCATTCAAATCCATACCATCATCCAAAATTTTATTCTGACTATTAAATGACTTCATTTCGGATAATTCTTGTGTTTGCAACATATATGTGGCAAACGTCTCCATATTTACTTTTACTGTATGATGAATTCTCAACACTTCCTCGAATAGATTTAAAATTTTTTGTCTAATCTCATTAAAAAACAGTACATAGTCTAGATAATTATTCTCACTGTGCACTCTGTATGTCACAATTCTGTATTTAAATGCACTCTGTACAATTTCAACACCATTATTCAAGGGAACACACGAGTTTGTCCTATGTTGCAGAGTTCGTCTATGGGAAGTCATTTGATTTGCTCTTAAAGTCACATTACAGTAATTGCATGTTTCCATAACTGTAGATGTTGATGGGTGCGTATCTAATTTGGGCTGTTTAGCTGGAGGTTCATTATCGAGTAAATTCGTACATGATTGCCTCTGGTGACGCCGCATATTATCACTACGTGTAAAACTTTTACCACAAGGAGTGCACAAATACATTTCAGCTCTTTACTATTGGAGAGTAGCGATACTAATGATCATATGTTACCTCCTCTAAATCTGTTAATATAACTATCCCCCTACCTATGCAGAGTACTTACAGGAGAGGAGGGCAATTGTAGTACTTAGGCCAATTTAAGTGGTGGGGGCCAATTGCAGTACTTACGGTTATTAGAGTACTAACGGTAATTAAAGTACTTACGGTAATTTATGTACTTACAGAGGCGGGGTAAAGTACTTAGGATAACTAGAATAACTACAAGGGTGGGATGTACTTGAAGTACTTAGAACAATTACAAGTGAGAAGTAATTGCAGTAGTTACAGTAGTTACAGTAGAGGGACGCAATTGCAGTACTTACGGTAATTAGAGTATTTACGATAATTAGAGTACTTAAGGTAATTACAGTAATTACAAAGGTGGGGGGGGGTAATAGGAGTACTTAGGGTAATTACAGGGGTGGGGGGCACTTAGAGTAATTAGGGTAATTAGAGTAATTAGGGTAATTAGAGTAATTAGCGTAATTAGGGGTGGGGGTAGGAGTGGGGGGAGGCCGGGAGTCGGTAAGAATTCCCTACTAACAATTTTTCTTTTCTAAAATTTAACGCTAGATTCGTAATTAGTGACCTTGAAAATACTTATATACGGACTTTTGTAAAAATTGAACTATAATTTTATTTAATGACAGCTTTTCAGGATTTTCGACCACTCTGCGGCGCTTGTGTTGATTTTGTGTGAAATATGAAGTTTACATACTTCTCCAACATTAACCCTCTCACGAACTTGAGGCCTGAATAATTCTTGAAACAAATTTATGCACGCAAAACTTTTTCTATGGTTCGACAGCTAACTATAAATTATATTTTATTGTGAATACATTTCTATGGTTTACTACAGTATATTATGATCTCTATTTTACCATTCTAGTTTTACATTCAATTCCGGTCTATACAAATATTTGAACAATGATACTAATAGTTTTTTTGTAGAAAATATTATATCATTATAATAAATTGTTACGAAAACCTTTATTCAAGAATTTCATTAACTACCAACAAGATTTTATAAAGTCGCTGTAATTTTTATGCATTCTCAATATTTTGTGTTATTTTATATAATACATACAGAAAACATAGTTTTAAAAAGGTAATATACCATGTGTAAAACGCCTAATGTGTCCAAATGTTAACAAAAGCCGATTGAACACGCGAGATGAACATAACAGTGTGAGTGTATTGTGGGTGGCTGGTCTAGTTGGTACAGACTGAGCCTCTCTTTACGTTTGTATTTCATCTTAGTTCGCAGTCATCGCTTGTATTATTAACACGCTTTTATTAGCTTCACTTGTATGTTTGTTTGTTTGTTTGTTTGTAACCGACTCTTTGGACTCGATTTTGACCTACTTTAAACGGACAGATTTAATTGAAACTTTGTACACTTACGAAGAACCGGTAACAATACAATAATTTGATAAGTTTATATCATTATCCTGATCAGGATCGCCAGTCTCTTCCTCACGTATCCTCTGCTTGAGAGCAAGAGGCTTAATATTGTAAGTATATTCCGTGATTCTCAGTTCGGTCGTTGGCCGAGCGGGCAAGTCTTAGTCGACGCGAAACGACGGACTCCTCGGGCGTGAGTTCAAATCCCATGGCTGAAATAAAAAAATATTTTTTTTTTCAGAAATATCAGTTGGATCGTAATATGTTATAATATCAGCATCAATAAGCAATATAAATATAGTTTAAAAAAACTACAAAACACCCTTTTAAAGCACATCAAACTAAAAAGTGAAAAATAAATATAGTTTAAAAAAAACTAAAAAACACGCTTTTAAAGCACCAAACTAAAAAGTGAAAAATAATTATTAATATAAACTGAAAACAATAATGAACGAAAAATACTAGTATTATTGTGAAAAAAGCGTGGGGCGCTTTGTGCCATATTTTTCGTATATCGAGCAACCCACGCTTTTTTCACAATAATACTAGTATTTTTCGTTCATTATTGTTTTCAGTTTATATTAATAATTATTTTTCACTTTTTAGTTTGATGTGCTTTAAAAGCGTGTTTTTTAGTTTTTTTTAAACTATATTTATTTTTCTAACTGGCCACACTTGGCGTTATACATAGGGTACAGTACTATACACTGAAAAAAAATTTCTACTAACCATAAATAAAAATTGACTAACCCCGACAAAATATCTGCATTAAATAGGCTCCAAATAGACTGCTTTGTAGTCGCAACAAAAACGATTTTGCCAAGACGCACTTATTTACCATTAAAAAAAAAAGTTTTTCTAAATATTTATATATTGCTGTAGGTTGATAACTTTGTTATCAGGAGTCACAACCCTATTTTAACCTTAATGGGCTTTTCGTTACAGTTAATAAGCTCGTATTTTTTACAGCATTACTACCTTTCAACCAGAAAAAGTCTTTTACTGCTGCTAATAGATGGCTTTGTAACCACTATACAGCCTACGCTATATACATAATAAATACCTAGTAATGGCAGCAAATACTCCTATTTGTTCTGGTAATCTCATTTTCTAAACATTGTATAAATAAAGACTGGATCTAGTAGAATTTTATTCCTGCCTTTAGGAAAAAAATTGCCACCATAGAAAGAATTTTCGCTAGTCGTAGAGTATTCTGCAAGCACACATATGAGGATGTGATTATTAGGTCGATTTATTCCTTTGATGGCGTATTAGTAGCGAGCTTAATTGTAGTTGATTTAACCATAATCACAAGAATAACATTGTTAGTTATTCTTGTGCCATAATATCCATTATGCAAAACTCGACAGTTTTTGAGATATTTTAATTAGTAGTTTACACAGTACAAATTATGTATCCAAAATTATGTTAAAACCTTTGATAAGATAAAAATACAAGAGCTAAAATCTTCACAACTATCTAGATTAAAATATCTCAAAAACTATTGGGTTTTTCATAATGAATATAATGGTTGAATCAATTTCAAATGAGCTCTACTAACATGCCCTCAAAGGAATACGTCGATCTACCAATACCCTGTATATACAGGGTGATTCAGTTTTATTACTAATAACAACTGTTAGATGTGGATAAAATAAAGTTATTTTGTCTATAGTATGAGTATAAATTTTCCACTGGGGTTTTTATTTTCGAGAGGTACAAGATACAAGAAAAATATTTATTTTTTTTTCCGAAAATGAAAATTATTAGTTATTATTTATATTTGGTATTAAATACTAGTATGTTGAGCTGCATCTATTTGATTAACTCGTTTTCAATACACGGTGTGATAGTTTTTATTAACATGAGTCAGGGTTCGTCGGATTCTTTTTAAGAAATAAAAAAAAATGTCTTGGGTAATAGATAAACAAGTTTAATGAGATTAATTTGTGTTTAAACCAAAAACCATATCGAATAATATCCAAACAATGGGATAATAAGATTACAAATACAGCACTAGAAATTGCGCTCACAAAACTTAAAAAGTACTCACACGATTCCCTCGGTGGAAGTTATATTAAAAGTTGCCACTCTTGACGGTGGTCCCGTAGACAGCGACAGCAAATAATACTGTAATACTGCACTGGACGGAACAGCGTCTGGCTTTCAAACACCAAATAAAACAACGATGATGGAAGTATTACTTATATCATTAATACAACCAAACTGATACATAAACTATAATTACCAGAAGCTCACTGTGCTGCTGGTACTGGTCATCAACCAAAAAAAAAACAAAATTATAATTTTTGCACGATGCACTTAACCTATCATGAGTTTCAGGCACGACCGGGATGTCCTCACCCCACCTGTCGCTCTTCACCTTCTGTCTCCCTCTCTCGGCACACGCGCACGCTGCCAACTTAAAAACTAGATTCTAACTGAACATTGTAACATTTAAGATTTGAATAAGGGCGGGCGCTCTACAACGGTAACTAAAATACCTTGGAATATATTATCATATTTTCAAAAACCCAAAAAAAACTACTTTTTTTTGATAACCTTTATTTCAAAATCGATGGTCTCTATGGAAAATAGAGATTATTATACAAATATCATATTAAAATGTAATCAAAATAGTCATTATTATACCTTCGAATACTCGAACACATGTAGTCTTAAAGACCCCAATTTTCTAATTTCGACTTGTAAGACCTTTTTACAAAAACCTTTCACTATGGAAAAATAATAAGATTGCAAGTATCCAAATAACGCTCTATTTTATAAATGCATGAAGTAGCTGCGGTTCCAGTAAACGTTATATAGAGAACAAATTCTACCTCCTAACAACAAAGACCAACTCTAATATTCTTAATGGCGTCAAACCGTCTAAGCGTGCGTCGCCTGCAAACAAAACGTCGAATTAGCAAGTGCAGATTCATGGTTAACAGATAGCTTACTAACCTCTAAGTTACCTAACCTAAGTTCTGAAAAAAACGCAACAAAAGTCAATGAACAAGGGGAGGTTTCAATTGAAAGATCAAAACTATGGTTTTTGACAAACAAACTAAAATTGAATGAAAATAAAACCCAAAGATTAACCATAGGTAGTAGCATCTACAAAAGGAGATAATATTAAATTACTAGAAATAACAATTGACGACGGTCTGAAATGGGATGTACATATTGATCAATTAAGTAAAAAGTTATCTGGCACAATTTTTCTCATTAGGAGATTAACCAAAATTGTAAACAAAGAAACTCTTTTGTCTGTTTATTTTGCAGTATTTCAGTCCCACCTAAATTACGGTGTTAGATTATGGGCAAACTCCAGCTATTCACAGAGAGTTTTCGTTCTTCAGAAAAGAGCTATAAAAATTATTGCCAATGTTTCTTACCTTGAGCACTGTAAGCCTTTGTTTTTAAAACTGAAAATAATGTCGCTACCAAATCTTTATATCTACAATAGCTTACTAGACTACTACAGTCGAAGTAGTTCTCTAGTGAGACATAGTGATATACATTCTCACCACACTAGGAATAAAGATAATCTTTATAATCCCAAGTATATGTTGGTAAAGTCAAAAAACAATTCATTGGATTTAAACATATAATAAATTACTCAGTGACTTGAAAGCCTTGCCTGCTTCAAATTTCAAACGAAAAATTAAATTCTTTTCAACTATAAATTGCTTTTATTCCGTAAATGAATTTTTGAATACACATCTAATCTAATTCTTATATTGTTGTAATTTGTGTCTGTAAGTATGTTTTTACTTATATACATATGTGTGTACTTACAATGCAGTATTGTATATTTTATTTTATTTTATATTTTGTAATTTGATGACTTGCCATAAATGTATATTTTATTATGTAATGTGGTCAAATAAACAACAACATAACCCTAGATATGTGCTTTTTAACCACTAAAAAGTCAATCTCAACTAAATGCCTTATTTACCTTAAGAAAAAAATAAAGGAAATATTTGAGTTAGTTTAAGTAAGTGCTGTTATTGGTAAAATTAGTCAAAGATTTAAGGTTGCAAAAGCTCATTAGCAAAACAGTTTTTCCTATGCTTAGATGATGGTAATGTAGTCTTAAGAAAAGAATACTTACGATAGTAGATCATCTTAGCAACCCATTTTATTTGATCGATTTCCCTCAGTGTACTGAGCCTTTCTCCTGAATTATTTAATGTATCAGTGATCTACAATGTTTTAAAAATAAAACTGGTGGATAAGGAAAACATATTCTGTGATACGATATAATTCCTTCTTCCTTTTTAATGGAATTTGGATTGTGTTTACTCAAATAAATTAACAAATCTAAAGAATTAGGTGGTCTAATAATACATACTACGCTTTGGTTTTTTAGTAATTACAATTTTAAAATTTCTTATTCTATTTTTCGATATTGTCCGAATATTATTTGTGGCGTTCTTTTAATTTTTCTTTTTCTTTCTTGGGAATTTACTACCACATGAATAATTCTTCTAGCTTGATTATCTAAAACATACATTTACATAATACAGTACTGTAGGAATAAGTCTCTATGCCTGTGATTTCATATAAAAGGATAAGGTTTAGGTATGACTTTGAGTATTTACTCATATTTGTGCATAAGATACACCTCTCTATTGGAACACCTTGGTATTTTACTATACCTTTATTAGTAAAGTTCACTGTGCCGGAGCACATTTCTAATTTATTTCCATTGCAATTAACTACTGATAGATGGAACTACCTTATTACACGTTAGTACTATATTAACATATAGAGACGTATAATGTCGAGATCCTTCTTGTTGACGCTGTGTGCACCTACTTCGTACTGATGAAGGCAATAACCAGAAACTGATCTATAAGCGGTGTGCATGACGGCGTCAAGAAGGATTTCATTTTATTAGGTAAGAATCCTTTACTAGTGGTCAATCACAATCAAAGCCTAAAGCACTTCTTTTATGATGCAAGTAGTAAATTATCAAGAGATTTGTATAGTTTGCTACGAAAGTAGTAGCCACGAGTGCCAACTTTATTTAATTTACAATTAAATAATCTGAGAGGATTCCCAATTCGTTTTTGCCTTTAGATATGACATTTAGTATTTATTGCTATATTGTATAAATCTCACCTCTTTATTGTAATACCTTGGTATTTTATTATACCTTTATTATATTCCGTTTAATGAACATATAGAATTGGAGAGGAGCCTATTGAATCTCCGGTTGTAGAACCCCGTTTCACACACTACAAATAATTTTTTGATTTTTGGAGAATTAAAATAATTAGGTTAGGTTAGGTGACAGGTTAAAATTATTTATTATTTGTAACCAAAAAAAAATAATAATGGGTATATAACATCATAAAAAATACAAATATTACTGGAAAGTAAATCCATCGCGACGGCGCATTTCGTATAACTGGTAGGATTTACTTTAACACGGAGGTTTGTAGAATAAAAATAATTTGTTTAGAATCAACATAATTATGATGTTTTTAAACCAGGACTATTATTCGTGTGCCATTTATATCCATTATAATGTTCAATTGTTGACCAATAGAAGGCGGCACTCTGATAGAATTAAAATAAAGTATTCTGTGACTTAACCTAACGATCAGCTGTTGCAATTTAGACGTGTTTTCGATAATTTTTATAAATGGCAATATATATAAGTTTTGTTTTGTAAAAATATTAGTTTAACCTTTCAATATCTGTTTGTGGTGTAGAATGGCCTGGTAATATATATTTGTGAAGGCATGTAATTATTCTTTTGGCAAATACATTTGTTCCCGATTGGGGAACCGTATGCATAGCAGGTAAATTTTAGGTGTTTACCTCTTTCTAGGTGTTCATTATGGATATTTACCTAGAGAAATTTAGTATACTGATATCCAAAGTCTTTTATGGAAAAAAACTCGACGCACATAAGAAATCTTCCTTTTGACAGCAAGGATTCCATTTTGGAGGACGATGTTGATGAGTCCATCATTTTGGTGCAAAATAATACACAGCATGAAGAACTAGTTTATTATAGTACTGATGACGAAGTACCATTAGTTGACCTACTTCCTAATGTGCCTTCGACAAGAAAAGCATCTGAAGTCAAATGGAAGAATTTCATCACAAATACCAATGCAGAAGGTACCCAGTTTCAAGAAAATACTCTACTTCCTCCAGAAGTCCTACGGTTGGCAACTCCTTATAAAATTTTAGTGTTTTTCTTTGATGTCATCTTTCTAGATAATATTGTTTATCAAACAGCTTTATTCAGTACTCAGATACGGCTTAACAAGCAACTGCATATTTCGAAGGAAGAGTTAGAAAGATTTTTGGGTATCCTCATATGAATGTCAATTACAGAACAGCCAAATGCAAGGTGATATTGGTCCCCTAATACACGAGTTAAAAAAAAAAACAAAAAAATTAAAACATGCAATAGAGGGTTAACAAGGCTCGATTACTGCTCGTAAAAAGAACCAAGAAGAAACTTACGAGAGATCAGTTTATATTATAAGAAAATATAAATTGAGTAAACATAAACAATAAAAAATATACATACTGCACCCTATATGAAAATAAATAGTAAACTTCAACCTCTATTTTCAAGTACTCGACCTCTATTGAGTCACCAGTAGCAATCTGAATGATTTCTGAAATAAAAACGCTTTTTTATATTATAAATAAAATGCTATTAAAATTTTAAATACCTGCAGGATACCATTGTCCAATTTTGAATTAAGGCCTGTCAATCATGTTCCAATTAGTTCATGGATATTTATCAAACACAGTAGAAATGTTCAATGGCTCTATGATGTCTATTACCAATGTCAAGCTGCCACATTTTTTCCTCTTGGCTTTGCGAATGACGAATCATTCTTTTCCCTAAGGACACTATTACATGACCTTTTTTGCAAACCTATAGTGCCAAACGCAATAATTACATTACAACATGTAGAAATAAAAACTTGGTTTATTCACCGAAGGCCAATTTCTGTTGCCAATGTTCTGAAAGTATCTACTCTGTTTTAATCGAGGTAGATATTTATCTTCATGCACCAACGTTAACATTTTATTTAGAGTTGGTAGTTCACTCCTTTCAAAAAATGAATGAATCAAACAACTGAGAGCAGTTTTAGTTCCATCATCGATGTTATCCAAAATTGTTCGTTGTCTGTGGTACAGTTTCGGTGAATGAAGTTGGTGAGTTTCTTCATATTCACACTTGCAGCATACACACCTAAATTAATATGCACAATAATATAAATATAAACTATAATAAATATAAACAATCTAAAAATACCTTAATAGTAAAAACATACTTTGATGCACTGATGAGGAACCCCATAAAATGCAAAAATTAAAATTACCTGATGCCTTTGCAACAAACTCGACGATTTCTGTCCTAGGTTTATTCGGGTTGCTTCCAGTATAAGTCTTTTAAATGTTCAAAATATGTTGCTTGTCTTCAAGCGAAAAATGCCTGGATGTCCGTTTTTTCAGTGGAGAAATGGCCGCTTGAGCCATAATTGCTATTAATCCCTGAATAAAAAGTATGGTTATAAGATGCAATCAATATTAATCGTTTTCATTACGTACCTTAATATAAATAAAGATGTTCGTTTAGCGCTGAAAAAAGCATTATGTATTAGGTAAATGTAAATTACAGCAAATAGAAACAACGAATTGCAAAAAATAACTGTAATTACCACAAAACACCAAAACGTATTTGCATAGATAAAAATATGCGTATTTGATAGTCAAGAAGCTATCAAGTTAAGTTTATCTTATGATATGGGTTTTTAAAATACGACCAATAGAAAAATTCTAATCAAATTTGGCGCACATTCATGGGCGGACCATGGTAATACTAATTTTGTGCAATTATTTTCTTAGCACCATTATCCACGTTGTACCGAAATCTACACATCAGTTATTGTATAAACATTTTTATATGACCATTTTAGAATAT
This sequence comes from Rhamnusium bicolor, assembly GCA_029963845.1. NCBI lineage: Eukaryota > Metazoa > Arthropoda > Insecta > Coleoptera > Cerambycidae > Rhamnusium > Rhamnusium bicolor. The sequence goes on from JANEYF010004528.1 coordinate 25,858, forward strand.
AAGAATTCTGATACAATTTTTAATTACGGAACATATACATTCTGACACTTGATATAGAATATCTTATTGTAACACCGGTTATAGAATGAATACTAGACATCTATTTGTTGTTAAACAAAGTCTAGGATGTTAACTAATTAATAATGAACACTTCATTTCAGTAATAAATATTTAAGAACTGGTGTTGATATATACTCTAATTTTGCCTTAAAATAAGACATTTATTATCATTATTTAAATTAAACAAAGTTTTCTTAAAGCAAACAATTATTTATATGACGGCGACAGTTATCATTGAATTATTTAACTTAATACTAAAGGCTGCTTCTCGTCTATCAATTGTTTTTTGTTTTATTGACAGTTACAAACAAAGTGTGGTTTAAGTACACATTATTCACAATTATTAAAATTTAATGACCTAAATAATTTATAATCATAGAAAAAGTATTGGCTATAGCACATTTTGAATGGCTCTACTATACTCGTGGACCGTCCCTCTTACCTTTCAGGTCATAAAGTTTCAACTTGTGAGAAATACCTATGCCATATTCCAAACTTGTTAACATAATATGCTATTTAATAATATTATTGCCAAATCCTTAATCTTTCTTTTTTTGCTCTCAGTTTCATTTGTTAATGTGATCACCGAATCCTAGTTTATTTTATGTCAATTTTCCCAAGAAAAAATAAAACATATTTCCCGCCATTCAGGCTCCTCCCTTGTGTGGATTTCGTGTGATCGACAAACCGCGTCGTCGGTGAGCAGGAAAATATCTGCAACTCAAAGGAATGTTCTACGATCTTATAAAGACATCTTTAAAGATGTATGTGTAATTCTAGCAGCGACGCTAAGAAAAAAGTAAAAAATAGCAGAGAGCAAATAAAACGACAACTCACCCAATAAATCTATCTTGTTTTGTATTATACATATAACACTGACGTAGTTTTCCACGAAATACCAAAACACTATATACTGCTCTCGACGCGCGTTTCGCCAACCAAGTTGGCATCATCTGGAGATAATTAAAACTCAGTTTTATCTTCACATCAAAGGTTCCAACTCACTCTAGGATTATACATATAATTTGTTCCAAAAATCAGGTGGGTCTGCGAACAATTCCAAGGACAAGGTTGGTAATAGTACAAGAACCTGCTACAAATAACAAAGGCTGGAACAATTTGAGCCAATGACCTTGAAAATAATCTTTTTATTAAGTGGAAATTGAAATTTTATTAGCTGAAAGCACATAAAATTAATTATTATCTTTCCTTGAGAAGAAGCCTCCTAATTTATGACAGCCCTCTATATAAATGATGTGCATAGTGTAACGACATGCCTCCAGATATTATAATTGTTTATGTTAACTTGCTTGTTTTATTTGACTCGGAAATTTCTGATAATAAAAGATCTTAAATTTTTAAAAGTATTTTAGACCATATACGAACAGTTAATAAAAAGGGAACTCATTTCATGAACTCCGGGAAAGAAAATTATTTTTCTATCGATTTGTCTGAGCTTTAAAGGAACCTTGGAGAATTTATTAACATCTATATTATTTTATTTTTCAATAAAATCAATCCACCCCAAGTGAGAAACAAGTTGAACAGAATTTTCAAAGTGAGTTTAGAAAGTTTTAGGGTATTTTTATGCATACAAAGTACACACCAGCAATTCTAAATACGTTTTCAATGGGAAAGTTTGGCCCAACTTATCCGGGGGTGTTTTCATGGATCCCTAAAGGAAACACATTTGCTTGCTTACAAGATTTCTGGATGGCAAAGAGAATCTACAGAGGTCTTCGTAATATCATTTACAATTAAATAATTTATTTAAACTTTTAGAGCATGTCCTTTATCTTCAATTTTAATTAACTAATGAATTAATTAATTAAAAGGGTTTTACTGAAAATTTTATTGCTAAATGGAATTGACTCTGTTAGGAATTTATTGCAATGTAGTGTAGTCCCCGTAAAACGGGGAAAAAGTAGCTTCCTTCTTGAAAAAAATTTTTTTTAAGGTACAACCACTTGGGACCTTCACAGCATGATAGCCCAGGTCCTTGGCCATCTGTAATGGCCAATTACAACATTTTTTTGGAGGTCAAACTTTTTTTATTACGAAGAATGTCATAAATTTGTCAAAATTAATTTTTCTTACTTTTTCACACATCCCTCATGATATCTCCGGAACCAATCGAGATAATTATAGATATTTTTTTTTAATTGATAAAGGAAATGTGGGCGAAGGTCACTGCTTTAATTTAGTTTTTATGGAAAATTTAATTTTTTTTGTAAAACTAGGTGAAACTGGAACGTTTACCTTCCTTGCTACATTTTTTTCGGTAAGCGAAAAACTTTTTTTATTTTAAGGAATTTTGTCATACCATATGTGTATGAAATAAAGCGTACACTTCAAGGAAGTTTTTAAAAAAAAAATCAGTTCTCTACGACTTATAGTTTTCGAGATTTTGTTTTTTAAAGTTACGAGTTTTTCGATCCTAGATGCGCCTCACTGCGGCGCCACTCAAGTGTGTACAGTGTAGACTATTGAATACAAGTAATCTTATATTATACATAATATATTGTCATTTAGAAACAAGCTTTTCTTTGTGTAATGTGAATGCGAATGAGTATTATTTTTATTGAGTTTTTACATATTTTTAATGCTTAACAATGGAATGTTTATTTTATGTTATCAGAATTAAAATCAGGTAATACAATTCTGGTAAAATCTGTTGATACTAATGTCCTGATTTTGCTTTTACATTATTACTGTGAAACACCAGATATGTCCCAAAGGAATATATTTATACAATTAGGACATAGTAAGAATATACACTTTTTGTCAAGTAACAATATTGTGGCAAATTTAGGAGAGGAAATTTGCAAGAAAGTATTAACGATTCATTGCCTAACTGGTTGTGACACAACTAATGCCATGTATAAAATAGGGAAGAAAACGGCATTCTATGTTTTATATAAAAATTTAAATAATTTAATAGATTTAGAAAACCTTCCTTTCCTGTCAGAGGATAAAGCGATGGAATTAGGGGTAAAATATACGCTTTATTTATATAAGAATAAAAACAAAAATATAAAATCCCTGAATGAGATGGGACTTTACAACAAGTACAAATCGGCCAGCTTCTGAGCTGCCTCCTACTGACCATGCTTTTAGACAACATTTAAAAAAGGTAATAATTATTTTTCTAGATCGCCCATACCTATTAAAAAAAGAAACAAGACCCCTACATGTAATTATTTTCTTTTTAGGTATAATAATATAATAATAACACCACATGAAATTACAGCTCTCTTTATCCCTGAAGATCTGTAATGACCTTGTGTGGGAGAGGGCTACAGATTTAGAGACAATGGACACACACCCAATGTCCGAGTATACTATGATTAATCTCTCTCACAGAAAAATCCCAGTTCCTCGACCGGGAATCGAACCAATTCCAATTCCAATTTAAAACATTTATTGCATATTAAAATACATCACAAAAAACTTAATTAGAATGCCACACTCGGCATTGTACAAACCAAATCGAACCCGGGACCCCGAAGTTTTGAGGCAAGTACCATTACCGACATTTGAAGAAAATGTTTGGAAGGCAACTTTTTCTAGTCAAAAATCTGTGCCCGATATTGTAAGGCAAAGTTTGTCAATAAGATGTTCCGACAGGGTCTGTAACAACAGATGTACCTGTTTTGCTCAAGGTTTGAATTGCTGCAGTGAGTGCAAATATGCAAACTGCTGCAACCAAGGAACTGTCTAGTATTTTTTAGATTCCGACGTTGACGATTTTTAAAATATTTTTATAATATAAGTTTTAAATTTATATTTTAAAATAAATAATTATTTCGTAATTTTTTTTAATTCAATTTTAGGTTTTAATGTATAAATATAATGGATTTTAAATAATGTGCAATGTAAATAATGATAAGTAAAACCTAAGTGCTTATGAAAATAAAATTTATATTAAAGATATGTCAAAAATAATACTTAATAGTATGCACCCACAACACGCATAGCACACTGATTAAGGCACAGTAGAACCGGGGGAGATATCCTGCCCGCAGAAACTTAATTTCAAATAACAATAACTTGAAACGTAGAAGTCGTAGAGTATTGCGTTTTTTTTTAAAACTTCCTTGATGTGTTAATTTTATTCCGTATGCATATACTGTGGCAAAATTCCTTAAAACAAAAAAGTTTTTCGCTTACTGAAAAAAGTACTGCAAGAAAAATAAATGTTAAAGTATTACCTAATTTTATAAAAAACTAGGTTTTCTATAAAGACTAAATTAATTCAGTCACCTCCGCTCACGTTTCCTTTATCGACTAAAAAAAAAAAACTTGACTATCTCAATTGGTTCCGGAGATATCGTGAGGGATGTGTGAAGAAGTACGAAAAATTAATTTTGACAGATTTATGACATTTTTCATAATAAAAAAAGTTGGACCTCCCAAAAAATGTTGTAATTTGCCATTTTAGATAGCCAAGGGCCTAATCTATTATTCTGTGAAGGTCCCATGTGGTTGTACCTTAAAAAAATTTTTTGAAACGTTTTTGTCGGTTTTTCAGTGTACTAATGCCTAAATTCTTTCCTTTGTCTTACTTAATTATTGCGGCATCAAGGAAATGTGCTCTCTTTTCGATAATGTTGTTATTATAAAAGGAAAAAAAAACAGGAAACCAAAAATTAGGATTGAAAATTCAAAAATGTAATTATTTTAGTTTTTACCTTCTCATCTATCTATACTGATAACGTATTAGCGTCATAAGGAAAACAAAATTTCAGATTATGATGAAAATGAAGGTTTTGGCACCGGAAAATAGAAAATTTATTCGAATTGACATGCCGTCTGTGTGTCTGCGTCTGTGTCGCTGTTCATTTGTTGTTTCTCAAATACATCAACGTGGAAATCTGATTTTACATTTAATATCTGCACCGTGACATTCAAGGACGACCTTTATTGAATATCAGGTAAATTGGTTCACCAGGGAGAGCACGTCCCAAAGATCAAAAATTTTTTTGTGTCAAATAAAAATTGCTTCAAATAAAAATTGAATGATGTGAAAGTACAGATATTGATAAATTGTGAAAAAACTGATTGATTTAACTGGGAATGAGGACTATAAAATAGTGAATGTTGATAGATCTAACAACCCATGATTAAATTAACATTTGTTGGTTATATCTAAAAATTTATGTCTACAACAAAAATACAACAAACATGTTTAAAGGAAGTGTTCGAAATGCCCATCGTTCTTATCTCTACATAACAGACTCCTATTTTGAAAATTTCTTATACGTTTCTCAACATTTCTGGGGTTACTATGAGGAATGCATTCCTAATTTTCAGTTTGAAATCATCAATGACCGTTGGTGGTACTTCGTACATTCTATCTTTAATATAACACCACAAATAAATCTAAGCACGTTATGTCCGATGATCATGAGGACCAAGAAACTGGACCGCCCCTATTTAACCATTTGTTTGGATGTGTTTCATGTGGATATTGTCTAACCTGAAATAATAATTATTATGAAGAATAAACAGTAACTACGTTCATGAATAAGGTTACCATTAATGTAGAATTCGGAGGGGCACCATCGTGTTGAAACCATTCTCTAAACAAATCATCGAGAGGAATATGCCTGCAGAAGAGGCAACTCATTTTGCAAAAATTCCAAATACATACTCCAATGAAATTGGCTTCATAAAATTATGGTCCAACGATGTGTCCTCCGCATATTCCAGCCCACACGTTCACTTTAAAATGGTGCTGATGATCTTCCTCTCGCAATAGCCTGGAGTTTTAATCAGCGTAATGCTGAAAATTGTGTCGATTGGCTCTGCGGGTATTTAAGAATGATGACTAATCCGTGATTAAAATAATAGAAAGAAAATATGGATTCTCTTGAGTTTTTCACTGTCCAATCATAAAACTGTAAACGATTTTGGAAATCCACGTCCGATAATGATTGGTGGTACTCGGCATGAAAAGGGTGAAACTAATTCTTTTTCAGCAATTTATTCACCAAGCTCTTGGAAACTCCAATTTCATCACTGACTTGTCTGACATTGATATTTGGATTTTCTACGACTGACGCCAAAATAGTGCTACCATTCTCGTAGTTAGCTTGATGTATCTTGGTTATTTTTTCATAATTAGCATTTGCCATCCTTTCAAATCTCTCCTTCATATTTTTAAAACAGGGGGGAAGTCGCTGTAAATCTGGATGATTTGCTTTGTAACTACAGGCTGCTAAAAAATAATAATTACCATAGGTTTCTCATAGAATAATTCTCTCTAAACTACTCGAAATTTCATTTAAATTCACTTAATTAAGATAACTTCAAAAATAAAAAAAAGAAGATATGACAGGTTAATCTCTTGACAGACGCTCACTACGATTTCAAGACAAAGAAACATAGCCAAAAGCAATTTTTCCATAACAGTTAGCTACAGGGAAAGCTATATCAAAGTTGTAGAATATTCAGTGGTGCATCTTACAGTATAATAGTGTTTCCATTTGAATTAACCAAGATTTTTAAAATTTTATCATTTTATCAAAAAACATTTTTACTGATGATTGACAACCCCAGAATATCAGTTATTATGAGTGTCGAAAATTGAGAAAAAAAGCATGTCAAGATAAATATCTCAAAAACTGTGAGTATTTTTATATGAGCATTGTACATAAAATATCTTTTATTTTTCATATAGATTCCGAAAAAAGTTATAAAAATTATAGGCTGCCATTAAGAAGGCACAATTTATCTCTTATATTAACCAAGATATTGGACTTCCGTGCACCAGATGGATACGCTGTATATTATATAATGCTTATGTAATATCCAATAATTATTTCATTATTTCTTTCTAGAAATGTATAAATACGAAGCAATAATTTTCAAAATTTTTGAAAAGAATGGGATTATTTAGGTTAGGTTAGAAGCCATAAATGTCATAATGATTACCAACGTTACAATAATTAATCTAAATATTATCTTTCAATTTAAAATGTCAAAATAAATATGACAAATGTTCATATTTTGAATTATGTAATTTAAATATTATTATAAATAATAGGTCCATGTACCAGCTTCCTGAGGGGTTCAAGAAGAATGAGAGTAGGTTATATCGGACTAGGTGTTTTCGTTCTTGTGTTGTAACTGTAGGAAAAACATTTTCCATTTTGGTGAATAAATATTTTTTAATCTCAATATTTTTGTGCTTCCAATTCTAAGAACACTGTTATTTAATTCAATGCAATACTTGATCCTAGATTGAGTAGTTGTTTTAATATTTTCTATGAAAAAATGTATTGGAAATATTATTTTTGATTTATTATATACCTAAAACTTTTATACTAGTGCTTTCGAATAAGAATGACAATATAAAATATAAGAAACTATAGGTATTTATTACTGTTATCTTGTTAGGTTTGAGATAATGCTTATGTAATACCTAAAAATTACTTTATAACTTCTTTTAGGAATAAATAAATACGAAGCAATAATATGTGAGATTTTTTAAAATACACAAATAATTATTGTTAGTGGCCATTTTTTAAATATTCCGTTTTGGACAGTTTTAATAAAGAATGTATCAGTTACGACATTTTTTTCTGGATAACACCCACAATGTCAAGTTTATACTAGTAACGTAAGAAACACAACGTAACGAATTTAACATAAGCGCGCCGTTCTGGCAACGATATAAGAATTAAACCCACCCATGTTCGTTCTATAAGCCAGCGATATTAATATTGGCACTATAATTTCAATGAATTTTCCCGTGAAAAATATGTTTAATGAAGGTATTTGTTATAACTTTAGTCAATACTAATACAAGTTTTTTTTGTTACAGAGCCATCAACATCATTTTCATGGTAAGTTGATTATGGGGAGAAGAAAAATAAATTAAGTACATAAAATGGGCAATTGTGAATTTTCTAGTTTTATTTAAATCTATAGACTTATGTAACACACTACTAGGAATAAAATTTCTTAGTGAATAATATCCGGAATTCTGATTCTATCAGTGTTCCTCGAAAAACTGCAAAAATTACATTAATATTATTATCGTGGTCACTTCTCTATATTATAGAAAACGACGTCATATTTTTACGTAACATGAAATAAAATATGAAAAAGATAATTGAAGGGTTGGATGGATAAAGGTGACAATTAGCAAATTGCTAATTTGTCAGAAAAATGTTTTACTAACCTTTATTCACCAGAGATGCTTAATTATTTTGAAAAAGTGTTTAAATTTTAAATAATAAATACTTTCGAAAATTTTAAGTATTTAATTATTAAATATTTTTCAAAAGATAAAAGTATTTAAGTAATAAATAAAAAAAGTAATCAGACAGTTTAAACTGGGTATTTAAATACTTTCAGAATATTTAAATATTTTGATAAAACTAAAATATTTTGAAAGCATTTAAATACTTTTTGGGGTGTTTGATTATTTTCAAAGTATTTAAATACTTTTCTGATGACTATTTGTATATTTTAGAAATATTTGAATACTTTCACACAGTCAAAAGTAATGAGCTGTGGTTGTGGGCTTGAAATAATATAATAATATTTTAATGTAACTTTCATCAAATATTTCCAATTTCGTCAAGATTAAATTTCATAAATTTTAAATCATATTGGGTAAGATTGGTAAGAGAAATACACCATATACATTATGTTTTGCACAGATTGCGAGGTCATAATTTTCACAAATTTCCAAAGATTAATGAAAATTTAAGTTTAATGAATTTCCACTAAACTATTTTAAAACCTCTATAGTTAATTAGTTTCAGTTGAGTATTGAACCTTTATGTATAATCGTAGAGCTAGGCCAGGAACAGAAAACATTTTGATTTTTTTTTTCAACTTTAATATGAAAAAATATCTATATACCCAGCTAACATCGAACAATCGGAGAAGTTACGGCCGACGGAGTAGTTATTTAAATACTTTTGAGATTTAAATACTTAGAGGATATTTAAGTGGTCTAGTGGCCAGCCGAGATCCGTCTGTGTAACACACCAGAGAGTCCGGGCGGAAGTCAATTCTTCCCTTCACTCCACTCCTCCCTACTGTGAAGAGTGAGAGTGTAATTCCTTTCCAACCTGCTCATCTTTCGCTTTTCTCACCTTCAGGACAAGAGAGGGATATCCCTCTCCGTCAGTCCAGCAATTGCTGCGTGACCTTCAGCTCTGCCTGAACACTGCCAGCTCCCAGAATCCCGCATTCTCAGATAGGCCGCCATAGCCTCCCTCTTTATCCACGAGGGAAGCGTTGGCAGGCCTAGCAGACCTCCAGAGCAACTGACGATATTTACTATATTTGTTAGGCGTATAATCAATATTTAGATCACCACATATTATAAGTAAAAATTTGTCAAGCAATGAATCATTAGTAACTCTTCTAAGGTGTCAAAAAATATGTTAATATCACCAGTGATCAATAAATATTAATGAATTTAATTTTTTCATTATCTAGTTGTATTTCAGTGCCTGCTAGTTCTACATCTTCTCTAGACAAGTTAATTCACAGGTCTACAAAAAAAAAATTTTTTTGTTATAGACACCTGACCCTACTATTCTTTAGTAAAATTTTTCGCTGAAGACGAAAATGAAAAAAAATGTATCCTGTGGGTTCCCCCTATATACCCCATTTCTCCCCAAATATTAAGAAAATGCAAACTGGGCGAAAAAAACCTACCTATCTTTAGCAAAATTTTCCGCCTAATCCGTTAAAAATGAAAACAAAATTTAATTTGAATAAAGAGGTATAGTAATTCCGTAATATGTATCCCGATGATGTACTTCGTTCAGAAATATAAAAAATTGCAGATTTTTTAAAAACTCGGGCGAAAAACGTTGTGTCCTATCTTGAGTAAAATGTTCCGCTGAAACCAAAATAAAGAAAAAACAATGCCATGGCTATAATGATATTTAATAAAAAAAACACAAACAATCCCCCACGGGGGCCCCAGACGAACTAAAAAGTAAACCTGCAGCAGGCACACTTGAACTGACGCTCAGAGATGCAAACTTAAATTTAGATGTGCAAATTCAAATTTAATCTTAGATAGGCAAACTAAAACTAAACCTGAAATAGGCAAAACTCAAAGTGACGTTCAGACATGCAAACTCTAACTTAGCCTTGGACAGGCAAAATCAAACTAAACCTCAGACAGGCAAACTAAACCTCAAACTCATACAGATAAAATAAACCGTGCCTCTCATCGGGCTTAAATAAAAATTTAGATATTCACAAAATCTTTCTTTTTTTCTTGGGCCGCAGTCTCTTTTCCTCAAAGGAACGGCTCGTACTTTTTCTCTTATGGCTTGCATTAACTATCTCTCTTCTTAAAGTCCAGCAGTAATCTGCCATCATATGGCTATCCCATCGTCCTTGATACCGTTGTTCCATAGTCTTCAATCCTGGTGGAAGCGCTCACCCTGCTCTTCACTGTAGTCGCCCAAGTTTTTAGGAAAATAGTCCAAATGTGAATCTAAAAAATAGAGTTTTAAACTCATAAAGATACCTTACTTTTTGAAATTTATCAGCAGTTCGTTTACTGACTGTAATTAGGAGATTTGCAATTACCGAGGAAATTCTCGATTACCTTTACGAAACTAACCCACACTTTTTTTCTCGATGTTGGAAGGGGGAATTAGGGTGTGTTGGGGAAACCCTATGGTAAAATTTTTTTTTTTTCATTTTCGAATTCAGCGGAAAATTTTACTAAAGATAGGTAGTTTTTTTTGCCCAGTTTGTATTTTTTTAATGTTTTTGAAGAATTGGGGTGTGTAGGGGCAACCCACACGATAAAATTTTTTTCTTTAATTTTCGTCTTCAGCGGAAAATTTTACTAAAGAATAGTAGGGTCAGGTCTCAATATCACAAAATAATTTTTTTTTGTAGACCTCTGTTATTTGTTTTGTTTCAGCTATATTTAGTTGAGTCAGGCTATACAATAAATCATAAAGCCCCGTTTTTATAAATACTTGTACAAAACGCTGATTTATACAGGGTGTGGTAATAGTGCGTCCAACTTTGATATTTCGAGTTCTATGATAGCTAGAAACTATCGATTTTAAGAAAAAAAATGTTAGTACCAATTATGCTACATCTGTGTGACTCAGTAATTTTTACTTCCTAAAAGTATAGTAATTTTTAAATTTACAACTTTTTGAACTGAATTTTCTCAATTTTTTAAAATGGAACACCCTGTATATTTTTTGACGATGTGATGTAGGATTGAAAAATTAATATTTTTTGTACGTGCAATCTTATGGTTATTTGTGACCATCTTCAATTTATTGAATAATAACTGCAAAATTTAGCAATAAAAATTAAAAATTACCACGAAAGAAGAAAAAATGTTTAGACAATTATTGTATTAATTAGCTCATCTTACTATTAGAGAAAATTATTCTGTTTCCATAAATTAAGGGCTTTCCATCCTTTCTACAATACTTATTAAATTATTTCTACAATATGTCGTTTCAGCCAGCCAGGCTCTATTAAATCAACGGGAGCATATTAAATATCATCCAACTTGAGCACTGCTAGAAACTCAACTATCTCGTTATTTGGTTAATTTTGAATTCAAATTAGATGTTTGCATTCCAGTGGTGTCCTTAAGGGTGAATTCTGTTATACTCCATCAGTTGCCTAACGATCAATCAATTCAATAATTGCTGTGTTATCTCAAGATGCTTCACGGTCCTTCGCTCAACAGTTTATATCTTCGATTTCAATTAAATTCCTAAAAAATAAATAAGCTAATAAAATTATACCTGCAGTAGTTAGTGAAGTAATTAAAATACCGCCTTACGGAAAATGTCATGATTTATTTTTATTCTGTATTTTAACAGACATTGAAACTCCCAATAAAAACTTTCAGATGTAAAGTTATATTCTATTTTCGTTAAATAAATTAATTCTATGTAGACATTTCTCTAATACTAACGTCGTAGTTACAGCATTTCCAAATACAAAATCTAAACCTTCATAATATTATTTTTAGTTAGTGTTATATTAAATTAAACCATTACTCTTAATTAATGTAAGCATTTGCAAATAGTAACGAATACTAAAAATTGTACCTAAAATGGTACAAAAATATCGTGCAAAAATTATTGCCTTCTTCAGTGCGAAGTAGGTATACACAACGTCATAAAGAAGGATTTCAGAATCATAAGTCTACCAGTGTCAATCAGAATGTAATAAATTGAAGTAATACTCTAACATAACGTTCTTTAATAAAGGTACGTACACTAAAAATTAAAATACCAAAAAATTTCAATGGAGAGGTGAGACTGATTTGCAAATACTGAAAATTACATCTAACAGATACCAAAATCATAATTTAATTGAAAATTAAATAAGGCACCCACACTTCCAGCTGATTTACAAATAAATATAATGCAGAGAAGTGTTTATTTAAGCTTTTAAATTGCGTTTGCCCACCCACTAGTATTTTTTTATTTTAATTTTTATTATACTTTTATTAGTATATACAGGCAGGCGAAAGTTAAATTAGGAAAATAAATTGTGTACATTTTACCTACTGTAAATTAAAGAAAGTGTCTGTGTAACCATTGGTCGGTTATATTATGTAAAATATTATCTTCCATTGGGCGGTTTTTATTTTGTATCATTGATAAAAACGTACATGGTTAAAATGTATCGTTTTCGAAAAATATTGACAAAATGGATTTTTCGGATCAGTTGCAGATTTGAAGAATTAAATTTTCTTTCAAAAATAAGTTGTTCTAAGAAAACACCATATGAACATCATCCGTAAATTTTCAAAAAACTTTTCTCAACTTAAAATGGCTAATTGGTCTAAGCTTAGGATTTGAAATTTTTTCTTTTGGGATACTATCTACTCGAGAAGTAATGAAACTCAATAATACCATCAGAAAATTCTAATTCCTCGTAATAAATGGTAGGCTCGATGGAGTAATTGGCTAGAGCATGCGATGGCAAGTGTGATTAAATAATCTCTCCATTGTTGCCCTGGGTGTGAATCCCACCAGCAACACCAGCAATGTCGGTGGGAATGGTTGTGAGTTTTTTTATGTGTAACCCTCGTCTGTTCAGTTTCAGCTATGGTTTCGGTGGTTGTCTAATTTCTGTGGTGTTTATTTATTTATTATTATTATTATTATCTTATCTCTCTCTAAGCAATCACGCCAAATATTATCGAAATTAAAAAAAAATCTTTTGTCAAAAAACAATTGATTTTCTGATAGTCCTTCACCCTATATCTCTGAAATGAATATCACTGATACATGTTGAGGAAGATTCTGCGTGACCATGATGCAAAAGAGACAATGAAATGTCCTACAGTTTCTTGGTATAGTATGAGGAGATAGGGCGAATAAGGCAAAAAATCTTCGGCACCAAGGTGCTTCTGAGAGGAGAGGTGAGGTTCCTTTCATGGAATGACATTCTGATCTTCAACCGATATGGCCGAGAAGGTTTGAAGAGGGAATAAATAGAGTATACGGTTAAAGTAACGATAGATCGTCGACACAAAGGGCCCAATTATAGCAAGACACCTGCCACCCCCACGACCATCAGTACTACTACTTCTTGCAATTTTCCCCATTCATGGCACCTGTAAGGTGCAGTCTGTTAAAATTTCCTAGATCCGAAAATTTTATATTTCAAATGCACTTTTTGAAAATTACAGGTACCTAATTTTTAAAATAGAGAAAGCACGCCGCCAATATTCTTGGCTTTGACGGTGACCTTGGATGGCATGGGTCGGAAGTTTTACTTTCCTTTACCCTAACGCATCGCTGTAGGCCTGGACCAACCTCGTAAGGAGCGGGCCTGCTCCACCGGCAACCCCATCCGCTGATGCGAACAGTGTGGCCGTTTTGGCAGACCGGCTCCCCCGGTCCTAGTTTGTTGGACCCAGCCGACTTGGGCCTTTCTCTTCTGGCGCTCTTCTTGTTTCTGTTTTCTTTCTTCGTCGGCTGTCTGCTCTAGAGAAAGTAGAATTAAATTTAACTTATAAGTAGAGATCGGGAGGTAGCGCTAAATGATGTGAATTCCAAGGTTGACGCTAGGTGATGTGGATGTGTCACCACGTAAATATGTTCATGCATATGACAAAATATCTTACCTTGTGGTTATTTTGACGAGTTCGATAACATACAATGTTAACATGAAGAGAGCTGAATGTACTGGTGAATGTAACACTAACACACATATGTATGTACATATTTTTAACTAGTAATCACAAGAGTAAATTCTAATATTAATACATCCATTAAAACATTTGCCGCCTTCTAGCTGCAAGCATTGGTGATTTCATCCACTCTAATTCAGAGGTATTTGTCATTCAGTTCAAAATAAATTTTCTATTTAATACTGTCAATCTCTGTGATAATTATTGTTCTTAACCGAGCTCGGTAGCGCAGAAGCCTAGAGCGTTAAGTGATAAACTTAGCTGGTTTACTGCCCATCGACTCCCGGGTTCAAATCTCGGTTTCGATTCTGACAAAGTCGACGGGATTGGTTGTGTGTGTCTGCGGTCTTTCAACTGTGTAACCCCTCTTCGTGCAGGATAAGCTTTGGTTTGGGGAATTGTCTGATTTATATGGTGTGTTTTCAGTATCGTTTCCGATGGCCCCTGAAGATTGTTATACTGCCCACTAATTCCCTTTTGCAAAAATTGCTAAATAGTGGATTATCTGTAATATTAACACTCACATACTTTTTATGACTGTGAGGAAATGTGTCTCATAATGTTTGCTTTGACTTTGCCCGAAAGCACTTTTTTACAGCCTGTGCAATCTAATTCTGCCATTTGTGCTGTTAAATCTCAACTCTGAAAAATCATTAAACTACAAGTTCACATTTTCCTCTGAAGCAACTGAACAAGACATTTTAAAAAATACCTCCATTTTGTTTAATTTCGCACTCTTCATCTCTACGTGTTATTCACATATAAGTTTGATAAATATTACGTATTTAAATTGTCTTCAACATGGGACAGTGGGCGTAAACGTGATAGCTAATGAGGGATGAGCATCCCGGTTGTTTCTATAACTGCAAACCGACCAATTGCCTGATAAAAACGTTAATTTTTTTGATCCCATTTTTATAAAGAAAATAGATTTATTGCATAGTACAGGATGATTTTGTAAAAATTCCCACCCCCTATAATTTCGTTATTTTTATTGTTACGAAAAATTGGTATATACAAAAGTTATAGCATTTTTTATGCAGATTTTGAAAATCATATATAAAAAAAACAATGGAAGCTCACACAAGATGCCTACAGTTAAAACTTTTTTTTTAATTGAACGCCTTGTATTCTTTTACATATTTGATAAGAACATTTTCTCACAAATACATTGATATAGGGGTTGATGGATCTATTTCTAATATTAAAGGAGATATGTGGGAAATTTTGTGCGAGTCCTACGTCCATTAACTTCATTATTTCTGACTATACAGTGTATCCCACGCACAATGGGATTGATTGAAATTGAAATTGATATTCTTATAAAATTTCTATATATTTTTTCTTTCCTTTCTTCTATGCTACTTTTTCCTGTTATCTTAGTCTCCCTTTTTTCTAAATTTGTATTTATATGTTTAATTTAGTATTAGTTATCTGCCAACATTTTATTTCATTTAAAATGTAGGCATTGTTGGAAGAGCAAAATTTGGATTTATCCAGAAATCTGACCCTTTAAGCTTTTTTTTACCACTTACTATTTTAATATATTAAGAAAAAGAGTGCAATCATGTATGTACAATATTTGGTGAATATTAAATGTATTTTTTTTTGGTTGTCCGTCGATGGACAGCCCTCCCGTGGCCTCCGATGCCTCACGGGAGTCGCGCCAGCACATTAACCACAGTCACTCCCCGCAACCCGCAGGGTTAGTGACTAGAGATTCCGGAATAGTGTGCCCTAAGCAGACGGAGAGCACCCACAATGACTGCATTCTGCATTTGGCCTGCCAGCCACTCGGCTGATTTTTGGCAGACCAGTATGATCTGCAGTTCCGAGAGCAGCGTAGGCTTTGTACCCTCCGAGTACACCGGTTATTAGGACGACCATTTAGACCGAATAACCCGGGTAAAGCACTTGGAGATCATACCGGAGATCGCGATATTTGGTCCGTTGCTCCTACTCCTTCAAGGTGATATTTTTCTGTGAAGGTTCCGAGAACTCGATGACATACATCACCTTGAGTTGATGGTCGAGGAGGACTGTGTCAGGCTTGTTGGCTTGGATTAGCATGACCGTCGAGAACGAGTTCCAGTAAATCCAGCATTTCTATTTCAACAATGGACTCAATATCTCCGGGGATGTAACGCAGCACTGATGACTGGTCTACCCCGTACGAGTGCCTTAGATGGTAGTATAGCACTCAAAACGCCGCGTTATGTCGGTAGATGTAGGCCGAAATCGCATATATGGGGCATGCAGAGAGTAAGTGCATGAGCGATTCCGGCAGGTTCTACAGTTGATATCGGAAACCTCTACACGCCACACGCGGCTACGGTAGACCAAGGTGTTAATAACACCATCCTGGTAGGCTATAATGAATCCCTCGGTCTCTGACTTAAGCCCAGCTGACCTTAGCAAAGCGATAAACCCAGCGTTTCTATATTCTTATAGAAGACACCATGCTGAAGTTTATCGACGTGCTGCTTAAACTGTTTTTCCTGTTCAGCAGCTCTGATTCGGGCTTTTAGACGATTTGGCTGAAGTTCAGTGACTGACTCTACATCAGCACCTCGCCGGTCTCTTCGCCTGATGTCAAATGCACGACCGAGTTCATCTGTGGCTCTTTTTGCTGCCTTGAACAATTCTGCTACCACTCCTACAGTTTGGTGATGTTTTACAAACCGCAAGAGGGGATCTGAGCTCCTAAGGGTATTACATGCCATACTTAGTACTATTCTGCCATGCGTACACTCCAGACTCGAGAGTCCTCGGCCCCCCCCGTTAACGTGGGAGGTACACACGAGGAACGGACTATCTATGATGAACACTTCCGTGAATATTCATCATCTTGCGGGTATCTCTATCTAACTGGCTCAGCTGATCTACTGTTATTATTATTATTATTGTTTTTTATTATTGTTATTATTATTATTATTATATGGGCATTTTAGTTATTAGTGGAGATAGGGAATCGCTTAAATGTGCAAAGTAGTGAAGAATTTTATGTCCATTAACATGGCGTTCAGAAAATATTTGAATTCCGATTGGTTTAGATTTTGTTTAAGTTTAGATTTTGTTTAAGTTTAAAAAATGCCTTGTAACTTTTTTTTATTTGTGGAACAATTAAAAAATACCACAGTAAATTATTGGAAAACAGTCTTAAAATTTTTTTTATTGAACCACAAATAATAAAGTTCCAAGGCATTTTTAAAAATGGCAATTTTGGCTGTTTCCTAAACAAAGTCTAAATCAATCTGAATTCAATTACTTTTTGGACGCCATGGTTAATGCGCACAAAATTCTACACTACTTTGCTCATATAAGCGATTCTCTATCTTCATCAATAACCAAGATATCCACGTAATCCCACCTCGCGAGGGATACATTGTATACATGAAAAATGGAAAATATATTTTATTAAAAATTCTTAAAAAAATGTTCTAACTTTTATGAACTACTTTTGAATAGTCAGAAATAGTAAAGTTAATGGGGGTGGGACTCACAAAGTTTCCCTCATATCTGCCTTACTATTGGAGATAGATCCATCAACTCCTGTATCATTGTGTTTGTGAGAAAGCGTAATAAGTAAAAATATATAGGGTGTCCAATTTAAAAAAATAAAATTAATTACTATAGCCATCTTGTGTGAGCTTCCATTGTTTTTTTGGAACGATTTTCAAAATTTGTATAAAAGTCCTATAACTTTTGTATCTATCATTTGTTCGTAATAATAAAAATAACGAAATTAACGGAGTAGGAATTCATACAAAATTCTTATGTACATAAGAATATTTCATCATTTCATTTTGTTTGGAAATGTTTCATTAAGTGTTTATAATATAGTATTATTCTACATAAAGATCGTCTCTGGAATTTATCGCTACCTCCCCAATCTCTAATTATAAATATTAAATATATTTATTGGCAGGTATGATTATACTTTTTTATATGCATTAAAGCCACTTAGTTTCAAAACGTAAAAACTCGAAATGTTTATTTCTGTTTATTAGTATACTGCATTTTTCTTCTTTGAAGAAAAAGAAATAATGATGGCGATTAACTCTATTTAATATAAACTGATAACTAAAGCTGGCCGAGGTCACCTGGCCGACAGAGCCGTCATATGACTCATATGTTTACATCATATCATAATACTTGAATAAGTACAATAAATGGAAATAAATTTTAACAATAATGTTACATTTTATAAAAATTTGTATAAAACTCACCCTTTTAAGCAGATTTATGAAGTAGTTTGGTTGTCGTCATCACAAAGTGGGGAAGATCTATAGTATAATAGCATCAGGTATGTTTCTACAGCTGTGTCCGTCAGCGATGTTCGCTTTGGTGAAAAAATATGTTTGTATTTTGAAAATGACCGTTCGACATCTACGGAGCATAAGTAAAACAATCTGTGAACTCATTTAACGAAGTTGTAGATGCACCATCACAAATTTGTCTTAATTTGCTAAAATCAGGATCTCTCTGTAATACACTCTCGAATTTTTCACTATCGCGATTACTTTTTGCGTCATTTATAGCCTGTAGCTGTACGTCGTCCACTATTTGCAGCGATTCCACTAACGACAACGAACTATTTTGCAATTTTTCTATTGCGTCGTGTAGTCCTCTATAATTGTTATTAATAGTTTTTAAATCTGTTTCAAGGGAAACGTCTTGAAAGCTTGTCTGGCTTTCCCTAATAGCTGCAGCCTCGTTAGGGTTGACTGCAGTGTCACAGCTTTTATTTGTTGAAAATATTCAGCATAATAAAAAGCCGCTTTCAACCACGTTCCCCAATGTGTAAGAATCGGTTCTGGTGGTTCAGGGATACCAGGACACTGTCTGTGAAATGCTCGAAGCCGTTTAGGAGATTTGAGAAATACTTTTTTTGTATTTGCTATTAATGCATCTACCTCTGGAAAACATTTTCGAATCGTTTCTGCCACAAGATATAACTCATGCACTTTACACGTAACATGTAAAGACCTACAATTGTCTCTTTGAAGAGAATGACCACGCGCATTGTCGCGGCACCATCAGTCACAAACATCAGTACTTGACTTGTTGAAAGTTCAAATTTTTCGAATTCTCCAACACCACACGCGTAATTATTTCGCCAGTACACGCAGTTAGTCTTCTACTAGCTAGTAAAAGTGGAAATGTTGGTTTAAGAGGGTCCAGTACACGTACTATAATATTTAAAATAGAATTTTTTTTACAATCAGTCATCTCGTCAATACATAACCAGAACCGTGTATTTTTTAATCCACATTTAATCCTATTTACAATGTCTTCACGAACAGCTGGAATATATCTACGTAACGATGTACGTCTTGGTAAGTTCACCTGGGGATTGTATTTATTCCAAAAGTCCCGAAATGGTTGTTTATCCAGTATGTGTAGCGGAATATTACAGGCTATTAACATTAACAATAAATCAAACATAAACTGAGTTGTCAAAGGCATGCCAATTTTTTTTATTTTGATGTTGCACGGTATTGATATGACGACGACAATCTGTTTTGTGCCAGCACATTAAGTCGTGATTGCAAATTTTACAAATTATTTTGCATCCGTCATAGAATAAATCCGGAAATTCACCGATAAATTTATTCACTGTGTCCGCGTACGGTCGTTTTTTATCCTTTGGCGCGTTTGACATTATGTATAATTTATAGGTACAACCTCACGCATTAACCTTTCAAATAAGACTGCAGCGTAAATCACTTCTAAATCGGCACGTGTGACGCCAGCGCAAGACCGTGGCTGTACTCCAGCCACCTCGGCCAGCTTTACTGATAACGTAATAAAATGTTAATAATATTGATATATCCATAGATACATTCACTGAAATTCCAAATATACAAGATTCAATTCTGTGCACAGCTCTCACTTGTCTCATCCCTTGGGTTGTAAAGATTTCCTATGGAAGCAAAGGATTCATAACCGATATGCTATTACAATGTAATATTTAGTGAACGAAAATTACAGTTCGGTGTTCTGAATAAAGGATCTTTGCAAGAACATTAGCTTAAATCGATGAGTCACAAATATATTGCGTGAAAATTTAACTTTAAATTAAATTTTGACAAATGTAGGCATATAAAGGGTATTATAAATATGATTACCGTTAATTTAACAGGTGATGTATTGGACTAGGTCGATATACCTACCTGCTGGTAAAATTACCGAACAGATAAATTTAAGAATAAAATTTTTAAACCAGTAAAATAATAGTTACTCTTTATCTATTTTTGCAGAACAGTTAATCCTTATGAGAATATAGTTCGCTGTGGTCAGTTGTTTGCAAAAGTATATACATAATAATTAACATAAATCTGTTTGATAAATAACAGCCACTCTACCAGAAGATGGATATATCGGACCTAAAAGTAACAAAAATTCTTATGCCAAAAACTGAAAATGCACTTACCAAATTTTTGTCACATGAATAAATATTAACAAAATAAATTTAAATTTTACTATGTCATCTAAAAGGGTAAGTAAATTATTTCAGATGTAACACATCGGTGGAAAATATATCCAAGGTCTTAATAAATTGAATAACATAATATTGGCCATACTAATAACTGCCAACAATTGTATAGCTTTATATAAATTTATCATTTTAATTTGATATTTGAGAATTTTATATGAAACTCTCCTTTTCAAGTGTAAAAAGAAATACTACCTTCCTGTTTTCTTGTTTGCTATTTGAATGTATGGAAAATGTGGCATGCGCAAAAATCTTAGCAGAGACCGACAGGGTATGGATTAATGTATTAAACTTAATACCAGTCAAGCTCAAATTTAGATGGTACATTTAACATTGAAGAAAAAAATGACGAATAAATTTACAGTCTAAAGATATTGTAACCCCGTTCTCTGATTAAGGTAGGATATAAGTATTTATCTACAGCTTTTTTAAGAGTGCTATTTCTGAAGTCGGAACCATCAATGCTCGTGGGGAAGGTGAAGTAGAGCAGTTTGGGGGCGGCTATTAAAACGGAGAGACTCCTTTGTAATAACGAATAAAATAAACTCAAGTAAATCCTTGGGTTACGTTAAACACGGTCGTAATTTTTTTTAAGGCTTTGTTTTGCTGACACCACTGGCAGTTGCTGGAGCTATATGTTGTTGAAGTTGAGGTGGTGTCTTAGATTCTTGTTGGTATGCTATAAGGAATTCTTCAACTCGATTTATTTTATAACTTTACAAATCTGCAGGCCTCAATTTGTTCTCATTTATGGCTTTTTTTGTCAACAGCATAGATTCCTGTGGCATTGAAGACATGCTTAGTGTTTTCTTCATTCATCTTTTCATAAATTTTGGTGTGACGTATGTGGTGGAAGCTTCAGAATTATCACATTATTGTCGGCAGCACTTTTTATTAGTTTGTAGTTTATATGCGTAGAGTGGCCGTCATAAATTATAAGAATTGGCTGTTATTTTGGAATCCGTTGTACAAAACATTTTTCGAATCAATTCCTGACCACCTTGCTCTCCATCCATCCACATTTTGTAGCTGCAAATGAAGTTTTGTTCGAGATTTCCTTTCGGATCCAAGACTCCATCACGTTCTTCCTTTAAATATTATTAGGGGTGGTAATTTTCGGACTGAAACTGAAACACACATTAAAATGGAAGTGTTTTCTCGGCCTGGTGAGCTTACCATTCGGACACCTTTGCTACCTTTCAAACCAACGACTTTTGATTTACTCGGGTCGTGGCATAATGATGTCTCTAAATTGTAAATACATTTAGGCTTGTGCTCTAACCCCAGATTTTTTACTTGTTCGGTTAACAAATCTTAAAAGCCGTAATTATTCCAAGGATTCACCTGGTTAATCCTCAAGTATTCTACACTTTGGAGTTATTTTTTGAGAGATTATGGCTCTTATTAAATGCCAAGAACCAATCTTCACTTGGTCTTCCATTTCAGAATTTTGTTTTTAATTTGAGACTATTTACATAGGTTTCAACCGTGTCCAAGACCTCCTGCCGCGTTAAACCAATACCCCAAAAATTGAGGGTTTTTAAACCATCGGCTAGGATATTCTCATCTTCAAGTGGTAAAGAATTTCCCCCATCTCTTCTCCTGCCACCGGAGGCCACCAAACACTTTTGGCCCATGGTTCGATTTAAATAGTGGTGTAATATTGTGTGTGCAATACTGTGAAATTTAGACGCCACTCGTTTAGTTTTTCACCCAGCCATGACATCCGCTACAGCCCCCCTCAAATCTTCTCTGTTATATCTATCACCGTCTGCACCCCGGTGGGTTTTTCTTACATATTTTCTAGCCATCCCTACGAAGAATATGTAATTTGAAGCAGTAATAGTTCAGTAGTCAGCCATGGGGCATATGGGACCTCTAGCTCCCATTTACCCTACCAGTGGGGTTCCAATTGCCCCAATCCTCTATTTGTCTAGTACAACTAGGACCCCCCCCTTTCACTTCAACCACAAACTTAATTTGCAAATTTATCACAAGTGATATCATTTATAAGTGTATTTACTTACCTGAAAATAAATGTTGTTAGATTTCACCCACAATTTTTTTTACTTTTAATTTTTTTAAACAGAGTCGGCCGGCATTGTTCACACCTCAACTGTGCACTTCCAAACATGATATTAACCCATTGTGTCAAGGCTACCAACTGTTATCACATCTACTGTTCCATGCGGTTAGGCAACTCCACTGTCACATAATAACTGCTATTTGCCAGAAATTCTCATAGCTGACTATTTAATGGGAGACCACCCCCCAATTACCCCAAGGCCCCAGTTATCCCACTTGACCTTACTATAGGAACTATTTGATAAGCAAGTAGCAATTTTATGAATTTCAATTTTGCGTGATATTCAAAAATAATTACAATAATTGTCTAATTGTCTAATTAATTATTAGACATTTCAGATATACTGCTTTTTATTTATTTCAAAAATACTCAATAATACCAAACGTAAACATGTTAGTCTAAGCCGGGTATCAATGGTGAAACATTCATAACACTCCATACCTCATAAAACATTAACAGCATGTTATAAATATATTTCTCATATCAAACTAAATTCTTTAATGACAGAATTATAATTAATTTTCATCTTTTCTCTAATTAAAAGACTGAAAGAAAACTTAATTTCGTTATTGTTATATGAAAGGTTCTTTTAAAATATTTTAATTAATGGAAATCACATTGCATCATTAACTTTAAAGGCAGCGACGTCATTAAAGTGTCAAGTTGTGAACTATCTATGTAGTCAACTTTGAAACTGAAACCGTAAAAAGCTATTTGAAAACTCTGAAATCACCACACAAAGAGATATAATTAAAATTTTAATAAAATTACTTCTTACTATCCTGGCTTTAAGAGAGTAGTTAAATTAAAAAAGTAATTAATTATTCTCTGTGAAGGTAGAGTTGGTTAAGTAGATATGTTTCCTAAAAATGATAAAATCCATAATAATTTAAGTGTGGTAAATTAATTTCAAAATTGCAGCTGTAATTTTTGCAACCCATAAGTGGCAAATATGCGATGTCTATGATCAGGTTATGTCTCGTAGGTGTTTCAAGTGTAATGGGTACAACCATGTTTTTAGTAGCTGTAAAAGTAATACTTTCTGTCCCAGGTGTACTGATGATCATTTTGTGAAAGATTGTAAAGTTTCTGGACGTGAACTTAAGTGTATAAATTGTCTCAAATTAAAAGATAAAACAAAAAATTTAAACATCGATATAAATCATGCTGCTAAATGCTATGTACTTACTCAAAACTTGGCAGAATTTAAATCTAAAATATATGTTTCATAGACATTATTAGACAAAATAAATTCAACCACTGGTGGAAACAACTCGAACGGGATTGCCAATAGTGATAAAAAGGTTTCACTTTTTTCCGTAAACTATCAGAATGTGCGGGCTATAAATACAAAAACAATCAGCACTTTACATGCTTCTTGTTCTTGTCAATACTTTAACAGAAATGTGGCTTAATAGTCACGTTAACAGTTTCTGAAATATTATCTAATTATTACAATGTCTCCAGGTGGGATAAAAATCTGAAACGAGGAGGTGGTGTTCTCTTGGGTTTAAGTAATTTTTTTTGTGGTACTCCGTTAAATCTAGATTGTATAACAAATACTACTCCTCTTATTGATATTGTAGGTGTAAATATGGAAAGTAATATCTCTCATTTTTTTTATTTTTGTGATGTATATTCCTCCAGCATTAAGTACGACCTCTTATAGTTGAATTTTTTAAACCTTAGAGTATTTAAATGGGTACGAAATTTATATTCTGGGTGACTTTAACATACCAGAATTCAAACAACACTCTGAAAATAATATGCTTACAGATCATATGTTATAAACATTTCTCAATTTTTTTGAATGTAAACAATATAGTACGATATTAAACTCAAACAGCCGCATATTAGATTTGATAATGGCCAACAAAGTTTGCGAGGTCTTTAAATCTGATGACCCTTTATTGAAAAAAGATGCATATCATCCTGCACTTAATATATTTTTGTTCTGAATGATCTGTTGAATAACAAAGAAGGTGTAAATAACTGTCATGAATCTTATAATTTTCGTAAGGCAAACTATTACGTATTATATGATAGTATAAGAAATCCCAATTGGAGTGCCTTAAACAATTTTACTGACGTGAACTTGGTTGTGATTATCTTTATGAAGTACTATATGCAATTCGATTTTTGTATGCCTAAGTATGTCATTAATACAGGGAGATACCCTCCCTGGTTTATTATTAATATTGTCAATAATTTAAAACAAAAAAGCAGGCTCTGGAATTTATACAAGTAAATAGGTGATGAAGAGATTTATGATCAATTAAAACAGTTACGAACTTTAACTAAGAAAGACATTGATTATGGTGAAAAATTATATATAAATAATGTTTAAGATAATATTAGAAATAAGGTAAAATCTTTTTGGGCATATATAAATTCTAAAAAAAACACATCCACTTTCCCTCAAAATTTAGTACATAAAAACAAACAACTAAATACTACCCAACAAATTGTAAATGGACTTGCAATATTTTTCAGCATCTCATTTACTAATCCCAATCCTGATAGTATGAATAACAGTACTTTATATGACATGTCGGACAATCGTTTCACCTCCATATCAATAAAATTACAACAAATGACATCTTATCCTCGTTGGAAAAGTTAAAGCCTAAATTTACAACGGGACCTGACGATATTCCTACTTTTGTTGTCAGAGATTGTGCATATGCTGAACCGCTCTGTATAATTTTTAATATTTCTTTAACTTCTGGAATATTTCCAACTATATGGAAAAAATCGCAAATTTGTCTAGTATATAAAAATGGAAGGAAAAATTATGTAGAGAATTATCGGCAGATTACAATAATAATCTGTACTTTTGCCAAAGTTTATGAAATAGCTCTACATGATGTGCTCTATCCACATATACAGGGACAGATAAGTATTCATTAGCATGAATTCATAAAAAATAGATCAACTGTCTCTAATTTATTTTGTATTTCGCAATACATTGCTCGTACATCGATTTAAATGGTCAAGTAGAGATCCTATACACGGAGTTCTCAAAAGCACTTGATCGGATAGACCATGACTTACTTTTGAATAAACTTAAACTTGCTGGACTTTTCATCTAGTTGCTGAATACATTAAATCTTACCTCACTGAGATAACACAGAATGTTGAATGCCGTGGTGTTAAATCATTTGCAGTACCATTTAAGTCAGGCGTCCCCCAGGGATCCATTCTGGGACCTCTTCTTTTCATATTATTTATAAATGATATTGTAGTTAACTTAGAAGCATGCTACTTACTGTATGCAGATGACATGGAACTATATTGATGTATAGACTCTGAGTTAGATTGTAAACAGTTAGAGAGTGACTTAATGAAAGTAAGTGATTGGTGTACAATAAATAATCTCCCTCTAAATGCTGAGAAATGTAATGTAATGTCATATTGTAAAAAGCAAAATCCCATATTATATGACTATGAATTGAACAGCAGCATTTTAAGTCGTCCTAATTATATAAAAGATTTCGGGGTCACCTTGACAGTGAATTAACTTTTAATTTACATATAAATAACGTGAAACAAGCTTCATTTAGAAACTAGAGTTTTGTTAAAAGAAATTCTGCGGCTTTCACTGATGTAAATGTATTGTTATTCAAAACTTTTGTCAGGTCAAAGCTCGATTATGTATCCTTAATCTGGAGTCCTGGATATCTGACGTATGTTGAAAACTTGGCGACTAAATATTTGGTATTTAAAGAAGCTGAATTGTATCCATCTATTAGAGTATTATTACTTAATAGATTTGCAGTATCACGCTTGCAAGGTCGCAGGATCATACAATCATTAATATTTTTGTATAAACTTATAAACAATAACATAGGTCGTCCTATGATATTAGAGCAACTACCCTTTCATGTGAGGCTCGGAATAATATGACTTTTTATCTTGCCAAGCCATGGACGAATAAGCTTAAATTCTCGCCGCTTCGTTTAATGTGTAGCAGTTGTAATAGTCTGCTAGACAAAATTGATATATTTAATTGTACTAAATGAGATTTAAAAAATCTGCTTCCAACAAAATTAATTTTATACTTTTATAATTTTTCTTCACAAATAATAGGTTTAGCTTATAAACTACTCCATACTTTTAGAACTTCTTTCAGTTATGTATAATGTATTTCTGTGATTGTAATTATATACATAATTAATGGGTTAATATTTAATTATTGTATTTTTCTATCCAGTAATTGGCTTCGGCTGTTGGATGGTGTACTTAAATAATTAAAAAAAATAATAATAATAAATATGAACAAATTTGTTAGTGATTTTGCAACTGAAGCACGGATTTTTGTTCATGTTTATTAACCCTATCAGTCTGTTTTTACACAAAAACGGATTAGTCTACAATTCAGGCAAAGTAGAACAAACTTTTATTTCGGAATTACCATCCGTTTTCGCTGGAGACAATTTTTCATTTAAGCATTTTAGTGCCGTGTGTTCAAAACAAAATTTGAATGAGAGATGCCAGGGTGAGTTGTGAAGACAGGGAGACCAATAAAGGAGAAACGAAAAATTAGATGACGAAAAGTCATTGCTACACAATAAAATTAAATCAATATAAAATTCGTATAAGTGACTTTTTTATCGTTCCACTAAATTTTCATGACACATTGGATCGTTATTCTTTTTTATAAATGGCTCGAGTATTTGGTTGAGTTGAACTAATTCTATGTAAACACCGCACATTATTTCTTCTAAGAATAAGGAGAAATTTATGGTCAATTTGGCGAATTGCAGAGATTGGGGATTAACTGGAGATTGTTTGATGGAAAAGAACTTCAAGTATGTTTTAAAAAGTGGAATATCAGACCTAAAAAGAATTTAATTAAAAAATTTTATATACGCTATTGTGAAAGTCTACGTGTTTGAAAACAAGTTCAACGGAGGCTTTTAAAAGTAAGATATACGGATTTAGTTAGTACAGAAAAAATTTTGATAGGTTGTATACTAAAAAATAGCATCAAAGAAACGTCTAACAGTAATTTAATACCGAATGGAATAATCGGTAGATGCCATAACAATTTTTTTTACACTAAGCACTAATTGTGCCAATTATTATAAAATTATTTAAAAAAATCAATGACCAGTATGATTACGCGGGAAACGACTGTATCGTCATCAGATTGAAGGTGTTGACGTTCATTGTGTGAATATATTATTTTTAAATAATTAATTAAAGATGGTTACTTTCATCCTATTCCGATATTTTCAAGTCAATACGCCACATTAGTGTGAGTGACAGAGGCCATCATTTATTACATATGCAGGGTGCATTATCCAAACAAATTTTATTTGCGTATATCTCTATATAGGCCGTTTTGTTTTAGTGCTTTAATAATTAATAAACTGTTTTCCAGTGTGTTTAAAATATAGTGAATATATATACAGATACCAATAATACTAATATAATAAAAATTTGGCAACTAAACTGTTCTATATAATTGAATTTTCATAAATAAAATTACAACATAATCCCAAATACACAGATTTTTATAAATTTTGTTTTTGCCATATTATACTTTTATGGAGGCTGAAAAACTAGCTTAGTAGATAAAATGTAATCTCTAATTTGCAATTAAACAATAACAAATTAGTGCCATGTTTTTTAGTTTACAATGGTAATATATTGGGCACATTATAATGAAAGGGAGACATGTATATTCTTTAAATTTCGAAAAGATGCGAAAGAGTGAATTAGGTGAAAGAAACTTGTTAGGTTGGTAATAGGTTGTTAAATATTAAACTCAATTTTAATATTTTATTTATTATTTTAATCACAATTACAATAAAAATAATTATGTCTTTCTTTTTATGATTAATAAACAACAACTGAACTACTTAAGACGTTTCTATGACGAAAATAAATAAACAAAACAGAATGTCATGATAACATAAATAAATGAAATAATAAATAGTTATAGTTTTGCAGTCTAGATGGTGCCAAAGTGCTAAATTTGAATTAGTCACTTAACACGCCCCTCTCAAATTTTGTGCTTTGACAGATCTTCAATCCCATGGCATCAACATGACGATAATGTGCAAGTCCTGGAAGTGGCTTTGTGAGAATGTCAGCTGGCATTATTGTCATTGGAACATGTTTTAGTTTCAGCTCATTATTTTTCACCAACTGACGAACAAAATGATACCTTGTTGCAATGTGTTTAGTACGCGAGTGACAGGTAGCATTTTCTGCAATGTACTTTGCCCCACGGTTATCAGTTCCAAGATTTATCATAGACAAATCATTTAATTTCAGTTCTAACATTAAATTTCGTAAATATAATGCTTCACGAGATGTTTCTGATAGAGCTACATACTCTGATTCAGTTGATGAGATTGCAACTGACCGTTGTTTCCTTGAACGCCACGATATTGCAGCTCCACTTAGTATAAACACGTATCCTGTCATTTTCATCATTAGCATGATCAGCATCAGAATATCCTTGAATTGCAAATTGATCCTTTTTGAATACTAGTCCATAGTTTTATGTACCTTGTAAATAACGTAACACACGTTTTGCTGCTGACCAATGAACTTCTTGATAATTTTCATTAAATTGTGATAATCTGTTGACAGTAAATGTGATGTCCGGACGAGTGGCAATTGCCAAATACATCAGTGAACCAATTAATTGCCTGAATGGTTTTTCTTCATCTTTTCTTCGGAATAAATTTCCTTCTGGTAATTTAGCTTGAGAATTACTTGGAGTTTTTACTGGATTACATTCTTCCATGTGAAATCTTTTTTAAAAGATCATCTACATATTTTTGTTGACTTAATTCAATTTCTCCATTACCTTGATTAATTTCTATTCCTAAACAATGTTTAGCTAAGCCAAGATCTTTTATCTCAAATCTTTTTGCGAGTCCAGCTTTAATTCTCTCAACTTCTTGCTTCTTTCTCGATATATATAAGATGTCATCAACGTATACAACCAAAATTGTGTACTGATCCTCGCTCATATTGTAATAAAAACAGGTATCACTAGCTGCTGGAGTTAATCCAAGACTTTCTAATTCTTCATTTAATATTTCATTCCATTGACGACCAGCTTGTCGTAAACCATACAACGCCTTTCTTAGTTTACAAACCTTGTTATTTTGTGATAATTCTTGAAGCATTTTATTAGCAATTTTTCCTAAATTACTATTTTTGCTCTCCTTTTTAATAATTTCTCTTAATGCATCTTTAATATACTCCGGCAGTTCCATGAATATTTCTTCTTTCAAATACCCATTCAAGTAAGCTGCAACAACGTCTATTTGATAAACTGGTAAACCTTCTCGTACAGCCAATGCCATTAAAAGCCTAATAGAATCCAATCTAGCCACAGGTGCAAAAGTGTCAGTGAAATCTATTCCTTGTCGTTGTGTAAACCCACGAGCAACAACTCGAGCTTTCCTTCGTTCAAGTGTTCCATCAGGTTTAAATTTCTTTTTAAGAACAATTTTACAAGTAACTACATTTTTATCACTTGGACGTTCAACTATTTCCCACGTATCGTTTTTAATTAAACCACGAATTTCTTCAGTAATAGCTTCCATCCAGTCAGTTGCTTCGTCTCCAGTCATTGCTTCCTTTAATGTTATATCCGCAAGATTTGCTTCTTCAATTGTTTCACTTTCATTTTCTGCTGCGTCAACAAATATTTCATCATCGCTTGGTTCTTCTTCTTGCAATTTATCTTCATCATCATCATATTCTTCTTGGTCTTCGTTTATATTTGCTGTTTGTCCAGTGTTATAGATTTTCCGCGGTCTTCCTTTTCTGCATGATCTTTCAATCCGTGGTCTTCCTGGTTTTCGACGTAAAGTTTGACCTGGTGCACAATCTTCATTTATTTGATCATTTTCAATTTCTTCATTTTCATTTTGAGCTTTAATCGGTAAATGAACGCATTCAATTTTTTCTTAATTTTTATCAAAAACTTTATCTTCTTTAACCTCATTAAAAAACTGATTTTCAAGAATTTGTACATCTCTTGCAACAATAACCTTTTTTCAACTGTAATCCATACTCGATAAGCTTTTGATTCTTCTGAATAACCAACTAGAATACCTTCTCTTGAACGCGGATCAAACTTTGATTTTCCAATTTGTTTTTCTAATACGAATGTTTTTGCTCCGAAAACTTTTAAATTACTTAAATCAGGTACCTTCTTATTCCAGATTTCAAATGGGGAATGGCTATCTAAACTAGATGTTCGACACCTGTTTCTTAAATAATTTGAAGTAGCCACCGCCTCAGCCCAGAATCCATGACTTAATCCAGATTGGATTAAAAGACATCGTGCCATTTCAATCAATGTTCTGTTTTTTCGACCTGCTACTCCGTTTTGCTGTGGTGTATACGGAACAGTTAGACGACGGGAAATACCATTTTTCTTCAAAAATTCGTCAAACTCTTTATTACAATATTCTGTTCCATTATCGGACATCAAATATTTAATTTTACAATTTGTCTAGGTTTCAACACGTGCTTTATATTCTTTAAAAGCTTGAAAAACACCACTTTTATCATGAAGAAATCGTACTTCACACCATCGTGTATTATCATCAATAAATGTAACAAAATACCGAGCACGTCCCAATGATTCTACTCTTGACGGTCCCCAAACATCAGTATGTATCAATTCTAATTTCTTTGTGCATCTTTCAGACTTCTTAGGAAATGGCAATGCAGTCATTTTTCCTCGTAAACAAATGTCACATGGTTCGAAATTTTTTTCTTCATTAATCTTGATTCCAACAGCTAATTCTTTTCTTGAAATCTCTAACAAATCATCTTTATTTAAATGACCTAGACGATGATGCCATAACTTTAAACTTGCTGCATTATTATTTACTACCGCATTTGCTTGCTCTTAACTGCTACAAACATAATATAAATTTCCAACTCTTTGCGCCAACAATTTTATTTCACCGTCTTTTCCGAAAATAGTTGCACCAGTTTTAGAAAAACTGACAGTATTTCCGTGGTCCGTAATCCTCGCAACAGATAACAAATTAGTTGGTACTGCTTAAAATTTTTAAAGTTTTGTTTAACTATCATAACCTCTGAATCATCCATATCACGTTGACTTTGAGCATCATATTTTTCAATAACTTTTTCTCGAAGTATATCTGGCTTAGGCAATTCATTTTGAGACTCCATAGCACATCTAAACATTTCAAAATTTGATGGCAATGCGTTAAGAAGTAATGTTGATTGTAAATCATCATGCATATCGACTCCCATAGCTGACAACTTTGCTATTATGTCAAAAAATTCCATCAGTTGAGTATGAAAATCACTGTTTTCTGTTATCTTGTAAGATGTAACTCGTTTTAGTAAACTTGCTCGCTTCACTGGCCCCGTAGATGCATACTCTGACTTTAACTTGTCCCAAATTTGTTTTGAAGTATTTAAACCTTTTACCATTCGTAATAAACTCGGATTAATAGCAATTATTAAATCTGACTTAGCTTTTGCATCTTCTTCTTCCCATTTTCCAACACTTTGAACTGACGCTTCATCATTTTCAACCAACTCGGGTTTTGGTTTCTTGCCGTTAACATATGCCCATGTACTATTTTTTACCATAACAGCTTCAATTTGCATAGCCCATGTATCATAGTTTCCTTTCGTAAGAGGCTTGATTGTACTTGACGACAAAGACATTTTCTTCTACTTATTTTTTTTTACTCTATTTACTATAATTATTATTACAGCGGTCTGGGCCTATAACCTGTTAAATATTAAACTCAATTTTAATATTTTATTTATTATTTTAATCACAATTACAATAAAAATAATTATGTCTTTCTTTTTATGATTAATAAACAACAACTGAACTACTTAAGACGTTTCTATGACGAAAATAAATAAACAAAACAGAATGTCATGATAACATAAATAAATGAAATAATAAATAGTTATAGTTTTGTAGTCTATATGGTGCCAAAGTGCTAAATTTGAATTAGTCACTTAACATAGGTAAAGACACTGATTTTTAATAATTTAATTTAAGCCTCAGTTTAAATTTATGGACATATTTTCTTTGTAGACGATCTGATGAACCTGATCCTGGAGCGTTTCTATGTAGGTGTCATTTTCCAAATGGAAAAAGAAAAAACGGTCCACAGCTTTTTCAGCACAATTTAACAAAGCGTTTTTGTTTTACGTCACCAGAAAAAAAAAGCTAATAAGCTTCCCAAATTGATTTGTGATGATGTAGATGGCACATTACCAAACATCACTAGTGCTCGATCAAATATATCCCTGCCAGAAATAGAAAGGTAGATCGTCCTATTCATAGAGCTGTATGAAAATAGTAATTTAAATCTCCCATGACTTTAACTGAAGTAGTTGTAAAAATTTATGTAAATCCAGAACCTTCTACATCTAAAGCTGCAAAGACTGCTTATCTACAACAGTGATGAGTGCAGAGAATTACTTTTTAAGAAAGAAGTTAGAGGAAAGCAATCATTTACGAAGATCTGCTTTCACATATGAGGAAATTTGCCAATCTGATAGTTTAGTATCCTTTTATACTGGCCTACTCAATGCTGCAATTTTTTATGTTCTTTATCAGTTGTTGGAGAACATTGAAATCAATTATTATTTTAAATGGAATGTGGAAAAGATTTCGAAGAAAGATCAATTTTTAATATGCTTAATGCAATTAAGACAAAATTTTCCATATGAAGATCTTATTCAAAGATTTGCAGTGCCCAGGTTACGGTTTCAAATATTGTAATAACATGAATCCATGTTTTATATGAAATTCTGTGTAAACAGATAATGTCGTCCATACCATCATGAAATAAAAACAAAACATACCTTCCAAATTGTTTTAGTACGTTTACAAATTGCCGAATTATTTTTGATTTCACGGAAATAGCAACTATCGTACTAACAAGTTCCATGACTGCACAGAAAGCGACATACAGTACTTATAAACATCGAAATACCTGGAAGGCACTTATAGGCGTTGCACCAAATGGTGTTATAACATTTGTAAGTAATCTGTATCCAGGTTCAACATCGGATAAGAAAATCGTTCAAGATTGTAAAATTCTAGAACAGATGGATGCTGGAGATTAAATTTTAGCAGATAAGGGTTTTATTTTGAAAGATATTCTTCCGCCTGGCGTAAATTTAAATATACCCCCTTTCTTGGTTACATCTCAGTTTATTACTAAGCAAGTTTATCAAACTGAAACTATCTCAAGAGCAAGGATTCATGTCGAAAGGGCTATACGATGTCCGAAATGCTACAGAATTTTAGATTTTATACCTTACAGTCGGCAGCAAGCTGTGTTGTTCAAGTAATTGGTGCTCTTACGAATTTACAACCCCTCTGATTAGAGAAGTCGCAGAATCATATTCTTTGAGAAGTAACGATGTATGAACTTTTCAGCTTATGTAAATATAAAAATTGAAAATATAAAATCAAATGTAAAATCTGTTACTGTCATTTTGATTTATTTTAAAAAATATATAATTTTTTAAATTAGTTTATGTTTATAATTTCTATCGATAACTTTTGTCCTATAAGTATCAATTTTGTACCTACCTGTTCATTTTTTTTTTGTATGATCATGACATGACCAAAAAAAGTCTTTAAATTCAGTTTTCCTCTAATTCGTAATTATTACGTCAAAGCTTTTTTAACACGCTTTTATTAGCTTCACTTGTATGTTTGCTTGTTTGTTTGTATGTTTGATTGTAACCGACTCTTTGGACTCGATTTTAACCCACTTTAAACGGACAGATTTAATTGAAACTTTGTACACTTATTAAGAACCGGTAACAATACAATAATTTGATAAGTTTATATCATTATCCTGTTCAGGATCGCCAATCCTTTCCTCACGTATCCCTGCGTGAAAGCAAAGGCTTAATATGTCAGTAGTTTCCATAATTGTTAATTAGCCCGGTGGTCGAGTGGGTTAAGGCACTCGACGCGAAACGACAGACTCATCCGGCGTGAGTTCGAACCTCACGGCTGAAATAAAATTTTTTTTTTTTCAGAAATATCTGTTGGATCGTAATATGTTATAATATCAGCATCAATAAGCAATATAAATATAGTTTAAAACAACTAAAAAAACACGCTTTCATAGCACATCAAACTAAAAAGTTAAAAATAAATATAGTTTAAAAAAAACTAAAAAACACGCTTTTAAAGCACATCAAACTAAAAAGTGAAAAATAATTATTAATATAAACTGAAAATAATAATGAACGAAAAATACTAGTATTATTGTGAAAAAAGCGTGGGGTGCTCGATATACGAAAAATATTGCACAAAGCACCCCACGCTTTTTTCACAATAATACTAGTATTTTTCGTTCATTATTATTTTCAGTTTATATTAATAATTATTTTTCACTTTTTAGTTTGATGTGCTTTAAAAGCGTGTTTTTTAGTTTTTTTAAACTATATTTATTAAAGTAATTTTACATTTTTCACTATTTTATTGTTTTTCAGTCGCTTTTTAAATTAAATTATATGTTCTTCGACTTTTAAGTTTATTCAATCATTTTATAAACTACAACTACAATAAACCTAAACGTTGGAAAACAAATAATTTTGTTTAAGAAGTATAGAGATAAAATATTGAAAATCTTAATTCAACGATCAAGAACGGAACATTATATTAAAGTAACTAATTTTGGAAACTCTATTTATTTTAATTAGTTTAATTTTTTAAAATAATAAATGTAATAACACAAATATTTGATTTTAATTTATTTTAAGCTTTCATATTTGTTATGTATGAAATAAAATGTTACAAATAAAATATTTTCAACAAATCTATATTTTCTTTCCATTCTTCATGTTTCGGTATTTCGACAATTTCATACTCCGCTGGTGTCCACACTACCAGAAAACAATTTTCCTTATTGATAAGTGTAATTATTGTCTCTGTATTTGATCCTAGTAAACATGTTTTGTATTTACTGTACTGTCTCCTTCTTCATTTCTATATATCACATAGGTTTTGTCATTACGTAGTGCATATTCTAGCGAAACACTTTTGTATTTATACGGACACTTTACTTCAATGAGAGCATCTTCTCCTGCAAGACCATCAGGACTGGCTCCTATATATCCACATTCCTCAAGCCATAATCCAGTTGGAGACACTTCCATGCCTGTTGCAACTTTGAATGTCTCAATAGCACTCGCTTTATTTTCCCTTTCCCACTGAATAACAGAATTTAAATTGTAGCCTTCTAATGAGCTGTTATATAAAGACCGTGGAAATCGATTCCTTTTGAAAGAAGCAACAACTACACCAAAATAACTAGCAGTAAGCCTATATTTTCTAGCTATAAGCCAGTTTTCATTACTTGATTGTCCACGTGTAGCTTCAGCAATTTGCTTAATATTTTCTTTTGATAACATATACTTTTCTTTAAAATACTCGACTTTTTCACTGGCAATATATTTTGGTGAAAACATAATGTTTTCTATCTGGGGAACTAGTAAAAGTAGTTTATATAATTGCTCGAAGAGAATGTAGCGTCTGAGGTGCTACGATTTGTCCTGAAACTAAATTGTAATGGAGTTAAAACGGAATATTTGTAACGGACTAGTTGCTTTTTTATTATGATCTCTAATATTTTAGATAAGGTGAACAACAAGGAGATTGGCCTATAGTTTTCTTTTAAATGCGTGTCACCTTTTTATACAAGGGTGTCACCAGTAATTTTAAAAATTTCAGGAAATGATCTTTTCGTGAGGAATAAATTAAAGATGTGCTCCAGTGTTTTTTAGATATTTTATAATTTCTTTAATTATAGTTATTGAGTCTATACTTGGTTTGTTATCTGTTAACTTTTGGATTGATTGATTCAAAGTAACAGCTTACGAAATTATATTTTTGCACAATTCTTTCGATGTCATGTTCTGTCACTGGTGTATAACATTTTTTTTTACCTTAAATTATTTTTCTTGTAAATAAGAGGCGATTTATTAGATTTTAAATTTGTAGTTACATTGTAAGTAAGAAATCGATGAAAATTAACGCAACGTCACAAATTTCAGTAAATTAATTAGAAGACCATCCTAATTATTTCGTGATAAACTTGAGTTTCAGTTTTTTTTTACTTTTCAGTTAATAATTGGTGTTAACTTCTTCTTTTGTGCAGAAATTTGCTATAATAAAATACCATTAAATATTTGAAGATTCTTGTCGATAGTTTGCAACTACTAAGTCCTTTCAAAGTAGAATTTATTTATTTCTTAAAGAATATGAAACTTATATAAGAATTAAATTACTTTTTAATTAAGTTGATTATTTTAGTTTCTGAGAACTTGTTAAAAACTAAATAGAAACTTACTAAAGAAAAACGATATATCCAAGTTGCAATTTTGATTAAAATAAAAATCAGCAACTGAACTTCTTTACTTGTTTATACAGGGTGGGCAAAATAAACCAAATAATGAGTGCAACTTTGTAAATATTGTCTATATTAGAAATAGAAGCTTTGCCACTGATTAAAACATATTTTCCTAGACGATAATACAAAATATCCAATATCCTGTTTTAAACAGGTCAAAGGTCGTGGTTAAAAAACATTAAAAAATATCAATAAAACCAGACCTTGAAAAACCAGCCATAAATATGCACTATAATTAATCAACAAATTTCCGTTCAGGCTATTTTTTGATATTATGCAGTTTTTTCTGCCACCCTGTATATAAAATATAGATCTGCAGGATTTACTAAACTTGTTTTGTACAAGCATTATTTGTACTGTATTTAAACAATATAAGAAAGTAGTTTAATATATCAGTTTTAATGAGTAATAATAATAACAATGCTCGGAGGGATACAGGTATACTCGATATAGGTTAACTGGGAGGGATAAAGCCTACATTTCTTTAGAAATTGAGACTACCGGCATGCAAAAATCAGCCGAGAGGCTGGCAGACCAAATGTAGAAGGCAGTCAATCATTCTATATTCCCTCCGTCTACTTAGAGCGCGTGATTGTGGAATCTACAGCCAGTAACCCCGCGGGATGTGGGGAGTGGCTGTAGGTAATTTGCTGGCGCGACCACAATAAGAACCGGAGTCTCTCATGGATTCGACTGTCCAGCGTCAGAAAATTAAAAAAAAGTAATAATAATAAAGCCTACGCTGCTCTCGGATTTGGAGATCATACGAGCCCGCTAAAAATCAGCCGAGTAGCTGGCAGGCCAAATGCAGAAGGCTGTCATTTTAGATTATCTTCGTCTGCTTAGGGCACATGTCTGGTGAGGACTGTCCAGCGCAGTGTAAAACAACAAAAAGACTTTTAAAAAGTACAGTACAATGGTGTGGCGTAATTAAGGTAAAACTAGATCATGGACTTGATTCCTGAAAACAAGTTTTCCTTAAGGTATGAAGGAGTAGAAGTTAACAGTTATTTCTGGGCGAAAATAAACTGTTGGCACTAGAATTTATGGTTCATATTAAGCCAGCTAAGTTCAATAAATATTGTGATCTTCGTCATGTTGGTCATATTTTACTTCCTCACTCCTCAAAATGAGGAAGTTATGTATTTTGAAAAGTTTTATTGCATTTCTGGATAAATCTCGACGAATTATGACGATACACAAAATTTCAGACAGAAAAAATTTTCTGTCTGTGTGCTGTGTTCGCGATAGCAGCTACATTTTTGAGATAAAGCTATCAAATTTGGTGCACACGTTCTAGAGGTCAAGGAAGAGACTGAGTTCGTTGAATATTAGTGACATTCCACCAATGTGACTTTTTGGAACGTCAAAATGTGACTTTTTTTTAAATGTCAAAAATGTGACTTTTTTGAAATGTCAAATTGACTTTTTGAAACGTCAAAATGTGACTTTTTTGAAACATCAAAAAATGTGACTTTTTCCAAACGTCTAAAATTACTTTTATTATAAACTCCACCACACTTCGAGTTTTACTATGGTGTGGAAGTTCTGATTCCCAAGTAATTGGCAACGGTTTTTTCAAATTACAAATAAAGAGACATGCATTTTGTATCGTACTTGGTAGCGCAGCAGGCTAGAGCGTTGAGGAATGAACGTAGATGGTTTTACTGTCTTCCGAGTCTCGGGTTCAAAATCCGGCTTCGACCATGATAAATTCGAAATAAGTGTCAGCGTTTTTCAACAGTGTGCAACCCCCGCTAGTGCATCTTCAGATTTGGATTTGGGGATTGTCTAATTTATGTGGTGTGTTTTTTGATAAGATGGTGTGCTTTTTGTACTTGCCATTTAGATAACGCTGTGATGCTTGGGCAATATAACACGTAACGATAGTAAAATAAAGTCGACATAAAAGATTTGCATAATTTTCATCGTTTCTTGTGGTGTGAAATGAATTTATTACTGTATACTATTTTTAATTGTGATGAATTGTTTTAATACATTCGTTAAATATAAAAGTACAAAATAGAGATAGTATGGGAATTAGAATTGACTCTTGAGGTACTCCTAAAACGAGTTGGAAAGTTTATGACATCCCAAAATTAAAACCAATAAATTAACCTTCTATATAAATGAGGATAGAAAAATTGAAAATAGATAAAGCAATAATAATTTAACCTAAAATAAAATAATTCATGGATGACACAATCGAAGTCCTTGGAGAAATCTACTCTCTGGTCGAGAAAAGAAGACCTGGGGAAAGAATGTGATTTCTGCATTGTACTCATAATGACGTGTAAATTAAATAAAGGAATTAGCGCATGACAAATTTTTGTAATAATTTGCATCTACACTTACTCATTGGGAGAGATATTATATTTTTATATTATAGATTTGCAGATTATATCTGCAAAACTTACCTTTACCGTGCAAGCCTTCTTTCGCCGGCTGGACTATAACAGGACCATAGTTGCCATCGGCTTGTCTATTAGATTAGGTTAGGTTTGTTGTGAGTGGGTCTCAGTAGACCCTCCACTGCGGCCATCAGCAGGCCTATTGTGGCTCACGCCTAATTATATTTCACCCAATAAGTTCAGTCTCTTAATGAAACTGATAACTTTATTGGGTGAGAATGTGTCCAGATCCTCTGACAGCAGTTGCCCTTTGCCAAATATTGAGAATCGGATCCTCTCCACAGCGGGACAGGTGCATAAGATGTGGTCTGCCTTCTCATCATCCTCCAGCCATAGACGGCACTCGGCGTTTTCCGCTAGGCCGAGTTTATGCAGATGATAGTTTAGTCGGCAGTGCCCGGTATATAGGCCTGTTAGAGTTTTCAGGTTTACCCTGTTTAACTCTAAAAGTTTCTTAGCTCTTGATTTCAAAGGGTATTTTATAAACGCCTTCGAATGAACTAATCCTGGTAACTCTTGCCAATACTGGAGAGTTTGCCTTTCAGCCCAGGTTGAGATAGCCATCTTGGCTATTACTCGAAATATGTCATCTTATATATTAATAAGTAGTAGTGCAGTAGTACTTAGTGTGTTTCATTCTGAAACTAGACTATTTTGTATTAGAGGCATTTTGTTCATAAATTAATGTCTTTACTCCTTTTTTGTAAATAAACTGTATTATTATTATTATTAATTTTTTCGGAATAACCCTCCTGTGGCCTCCGGCGCCTCACGGGAATCGCGCAGGCGCATTAACTGCAGCCACTCCTTACATTCCGCAGGGTTAGTGACTGTAGATACCATAATCGTGTAACCTAGTAGACGGAGAGAACCCAGAATGACCGCCTTCTGTATTTGGCCTGCCAGCCACTCGGTTGAATTTTGGCAGGCGTCAGTTCCAAGAGCAGTGTAGACTTTATCCCTCCGAGTATGCCGATTATTATGACGACGATTTTGACCGAGTAGCCTGGGTACAGCACTTGGAGCTCGTACCAGAGAACGCGATGTTGGGTCCGTTGCTCCTCCTATTATTATTATTATTATTATTATTATAATTGTACACAAACAACTGTCTCTAAAATTTTTACTAAAGACAAGGGTTCATTTTTTAAGTGCAAGTTACATATTAATATTGAAGATAAAATATGTCAAATTTTGGTAGGGGTAAATACTTGCCTAGTGCTTAATTTCTTATTATCCCTGGCCCATATCAAGTCTCAATTGCCACGGAGAATTCGGGCACGTGCATTGAGTATATCATATCTATTTACTAAAAGAAATTGAGAGATTTGAGTTTTTATAGGCAATAGCTAGACAAAATCAAGGTAATATGATAAGCAATCTCTTAAATAAACACTCGTCCCAGGCCATTAGTTATGCTTGTGGATATGGAATTTTCTATCAAATCGCTAGTTATGTATTTTAGCACCACTTGTATTATTCCTTCATATTAATCACATACTTTCTGTAGTTTGTAATCTTGTACACATTTTTGATGGTACAATATACAATATGCATATTTCCTGAGTCCTACACGTCAACTCAATTATTACATGAAAGTGATGTAGTAAGTAGCATGTTTTCAAAAACGGTAGTTCCAATAGATCAAACATTACGATATCGGACAATATCGAGTATTTCGGTGCCGATTTGCCTATCTGCTGTTTGCGATGAAGACACTGGAAATGATTTTCTCTACAAAACTAAGTTCGACTATTAATTACTCTATAAATCCTATAAAGACTTTCTAGTTTTGAATGCCATCCCATATATGAGAATTTGTATCTAAAGCTTGATATAAAAATTTAAACTTAATCCACGCGTTTCCTGAACGAGCACTCTTAGGTTATGGTATTCATTGAAAAATCATATTTTCCCTAAGGTCTACTTCTCTCATACATTTAGGCTCACAGTGAGTAAATATGCTCTAAAATGCTTCGCCTCACATCACCTCTGTGATGTGATATATCTGTGGTTTCGTTCATTTCAAAATTTCTGATTAGCATTAACGCTTTATTTACTGCGAATCAAATAAATAAATATTATTTAAACGTGTTTATTCGGTCAAATTTAAACATGTATTATAATTAATTAATGTTAAAATGTGGAATTTACAAATGTGTGTAACTGGAAAAGAAGAAATAATATTAATGTTCGTTCGAAACATTATAAATGCTATTAAAATGCCCTCAAAGTAATCTGGTGAATATATTAAAACTTTATATTTCCTCAAAGGAGCTTTTTACTGGGTTTGAGTTATATATTTCCTTTTAAAAAAAGTTTTTATTACATTTTCAAAAGAGATTGTGATTAAAAATAACGAAGTCATTAGGAATGCGAAAGATAAAAGGAGTTATGTGTTTGTTTGACTTAGATATTATTTATTTCAGCCCGCATCATTTGGCTAGTAATTTCAATCTTATTTTTGATACAAAAATATCGAAAAATGAACCCGTGCGTCGCTTAGGCTTTGGCACAGAAATATAAAATTTGTTGTAATAAATGACAATATAAGGCATGAAAGATTATATTTTTATCCAGTGACTTACGTGCTTAAGTAAGAATACCGTCAAATGTAGAATATTTTTATTCGATTGTATTGAAAAGTGATGTTTTTTGGTTCGAATATCTGGACGAAAAGATCACCTTGCTATAATATATATTACTTTTTGTTGTAGTTGCTAGGCGACTACTTTTGTCGGTCCTAGGCTGAACTAGTTATTTATGACACAAGGACGAAAAATGTAGTTTTTCGTATGATTACGGAAACCCATTTGAGTACGAAAATAATTTTGTCCTTGTGTCATAAATAACTATTTCTTACTATATTGATCATTGTTTAGTTTAGAAATAGTATATTATATAGGAAGTGGCTAAAATGGTGTTTTTTTTACAAGTGGGGCGTTTATAGTACGAGCCGAAGGCGAGTGCTATAAACCACACGATTAAAAAAAACACATTTTAGTCTCGAGTTGTATACAAAATATTTTGTATCGCCATTCGAAATTAGAAAACAGTATAATTTTGTAAAAATACGGCAAATTGACAAAGTTACCTTGTCGTAATGACTAAATTCTATTGCTGTTTCCAAAGAAACCAATAATAAACAACTAAATATTGAACGATTTAAACGTCGCATTTGACACATTCTACTTTACAATAATTATTGTTTGGAACAAGATGAGTGATAGTGAGGAAGATTTTATTCCTGGTACTATTCCGGAAATCAGGGAACAAGCAATTACTGCAACGTTATATTTATTACCAGCGAAATTTAGAAAATTGTACGAAAAAAAATATGATTTATTTATGCACTGGTGTAGGCAGAAAACTGTGAGTGACAT
This sequence comes from Rhamnusium bicolor, assembly GCA_029963845.1. Taxonomy (NCBI): domain Eukaryota; kingdom Metazoa; phylum Arthropoda; class Insecta; order Coleoptera; family Cerambycidae; genus Rhamnusium; species Rhamnusium bicolor. The sequence goes on from JANEYF010004528.1 coordinate 68,899, forward strand.
ATCTGAGTCTGTTCTTTTGACTTATCCATCTGAAAAAGCAAAAGCTTTAAAATGTTCAAGTCTCTGGTCCAAGTTTTCGATGCTTAAAGCAGTTTTGAATGTAAGTAATAATGTAGATGTATCCAATTATCAAAAAGTAAAAGCTTTTTTGAAAAGACAATCCACTGGGTATAGGGCTAAGAAATCTAAAATTTTTGAGAGAGCAGATGTCGAACGTTTTTTACTAGAAGCACCAGATGAAAAGTTTTTAATGTTGAAAGTTGTATTAATAATGCTGGCTGTTAATCCAGTCATTTAAGCCAAAAGGGCAATGGCTGGCGCTTGTCGCAAAAATGAGAGAAACTCTTCACTAATTAAAACCGACGAGATCCCACCCTGGCCCCCCCCACACCCCGGCGGCCCGGGGGAATTTTTAATAAAAAAAAAAAAAAAAATAAAAAAAAAATTTTTTCTCCCCTCCCCCCCCCTTTTAGGCCAGCCCAGGGGGGGGCCCCCGAGGGGCAATATGAGCATTTATGACATTGTGAGAAAAGACTACATGCTGGTTGTTAAGGTACCTGATTCGAAGACCCACATTGAAAGAATGTTTACGGTAATTGGTGAGACAGTTAATGGAATAAATCCACTAAATAAAATAAAATGCAGCTATTCTCCCTACTCATGTGAATCACAAAGTGGTTTTTCTTCAATATCGAGGAGAAAAATGTACGGTCCAACGAGTTGGTATTAATACATTTTCAAAAATACCAAGTATTATAGCTAAATACCTTAAATTATCTAATCCTGAGCAATATACGGATCACAGCTGTAGGAGATCTTTGGCATCACTATTAGCTGGTTCTGGAGCTGATATTCTTACCTTAAAACGTCATGGGGATGGAAATCCTCAACAGTTGCTGAGGGATATAGAGACGAAACATTCAGAATAAAAAGGAAATTTCAAAACAGACATTTTCAAACAATGAAAACAGAAATGACTATGTCTGCCAATGTAGTCGTTGGTGAAAATCGGACCAACCACCATATTAACATACCTAAATGAATCAAATATTTTTCGCACATCTGTACCTATAATTCCAGGAATAAATTTAAATAATGTTAGTAACAGTACTATTCATATAAATTTTCATTAAATTGTGAATAAAATTGTTCATGAAATTTGTTAATAATTAATAAATATTTGATGTAAGAACTTTAATTTGTTGTCTGTTGACTATTAAGTTTTATTTCACACTGTGAAATAAAATTTCATTAATTCACAATTTTTTCTTTATTTTTCACTTATCAATAATGACATTGTTTTGGTTCATTGAACCTGTCCAATAAATGTCATTTTAGGATGTGGCGTTACAAACAGTATTTTTCGGCCTGAAAATGCAGTCGCCTGGCAATCACAACAAAACGTAAAATCTGTTAAATAAAGGTGATCTTTTCGTTCACATAATAGAACCAAAAAATGTCATTTTTCAAATAAAAAATAGTTTTCGAATGGTAAACAATTATGAACAAAATAATGGATACCATAAACAAATGAAACAAATTGTCATGCTATTCTTATTAAATTGTGTCAAAGTGACGTGAAGACGAAAACGATCAGATTCACCAATTAAAATAAATATAACTGACAATCGAATAAAGAATAGTGTATGACACATGGAAGAAAATGTTTTTCGTACTCATACGGTTTTCGACCTCGACTTCTCCTCGCCCGGTAATTTTCCGTAATCGTACAAAAAACTGCATTTTCCGTCCTTGTGTCATACTAGTATATTGTGATACAAGTGTACAGGGTGTCTCATCAGGAACTGCATCGATCGATATAGAGAAAAGTACGCACCAGAAAATTTTGAAAATTTAGGGAGCTACTAACGGCAGTGTGGCCAATCCAACTAAAATAATTACAAGCACCTGGCACATCAGGTTATACCGGAAGACGACACCAACTTGCTTATTATAAATGGAACACCCTATATATTTTAGGATTTTCGAAAAGAGCATAAAAGTCAAAAACATGGTACCCTACGCCTAAATCCAGCCGTTTCAGAGATATTTGACATTTAAAAAAATTTTGATAGGTGTAATGGTTTACAATAACCTTTATAAATTTCTTCGTGTAAAAGATACTCATTTGCTTCTCGGCATGCAGAAAGACGATAAGGTGAGCCACACTCTACAGTTTCAAGAAATTCAATAATGGTATACCAAGTGTTTAATTTTTGACGTTACATTTTGTAAACTTTAAACCGCGAAAACTTGTTTAAGTCAAATGAAACACCCTGTATTTTTTTACATCAAATTATGTATAACTAAATTCCTTTTTTTCTGATATAAGCACTGTGGTGGTTTGTTACAACTTTTGAAATATTAGCGATCTTCTTAGAAATTCAAGAATTTTTAGTAAAAATTTTATCAAATTAGCCATGATTAGAAACAATCAGTAATGTCATTCATTCTCTTATGTCAACAAATGACACCACATTTAAATTACACCCACGAAGACTTTTTGAATTTGTTTATTATTTATGGAGAATGTGATAAAATAATATCAAGAACTTGTCGTACATTTGTTACTAGGTATCCATAAAAACGGAAAATAACACTAAACACTGCAACATGCCCATTAATTGGATTGAAGACACTTTGCATAAACTAAAATAACTAAGATAAAAGCACCTAAAAACATGATTCCATTTTAATTTAATAATTGTTCAAAATTCCGCCCTTGAACTTCCACACATTTTTTGCACCATCGGATTAGTTCATCATGGGTAGCTCTTCTAATTGAATCTTGTGATAAGTCTTGAAATGCATTTCTTATTCTCTGCATACAATCTTCAATAGTTGTTATTGGGCTCTCATAAACTTTATTTTTAATAGTTGGCCAAATAAAATAATTTAAAATTGATAAATCGGGCGAGCGAGGAGGCCATAAATAATAAACAAATTCAAAAAGAATTCGTGGGTGTAATTTAAATGCGGTGAAATTTTCAAACATAAGAGAATGACTGACATTACTGATTGTTTCTAATCATGGCTAATTTGATAAAATTTTTACTAAAAATTCTTGAATTTCTAAGTTAATCGCAAATATTTCATAAAGTTGTAACTTAAACCCCCACAATGCTTATATCAGAAAAACAGGAATTTAATTATACATAGCTTGATGTAGAAGAATACAGGATGTTCCATTTGACTTAAGCAAGTTTTCGCGGTTTGAAGTTTGCGAAATGTAACCCTAAAATATGTAGGATATTCCATTTAAAATAAGCAAGTTAGTATCGACTTCCGGTATAACCGGAAGTGCCAGATGCTTATAATTATTTTAGTTAGATTTACCACACTGCCATTAGTAATTCCCTAAATTTTCAAAATTTTCTGGTACATTCTTCTCCCTACATCGATCGATGCACTTCCTGGTGAGACACCCTGAAGTAAGGCTTTAAAGCACGTGGAACGACTTTAAGGGCACGACGCGAAGTAGAGTGCCCTTAAAGTTGCAAGGCACTTGACGTGTATCATACGCTATTTTTTATTATATTTGCATCATGACTTGACGTTGAAAGATAAAATTATATCAAAATCATTCTTCTTAAATTTTAATACATTTCATGAAGTAGACCCCCTGAGTTTCTCACATATTATTGGCATGGAGATAGCAATTGTTGTTTACAAGCTTATTTGACCATTAATTTAATATGTAATTTTCATAGTTGAGAGTGGTTATGAAAAAAGAAAATGTTTTACTTGATAGGGAGTTATTGCAACCTCCACTGTTCTGATCCTTTAATAAAGTTTTCCTTCATTTGACATATGCGCATGTGCATTAATTGTATCCTGAAATATTGTCATTTATTAAAATACAGGCCACCTCTATTTAAGTTAAATACAGGCAAATACATTTTTAATTTAAAGCGCCTTAATTTTGACATACATAGAATGTTTATACCAATTTAATGTCAAAACTAACAAAAGGGGTTAATCCTGACCTGTAATTTGTTTTAAAATCTTATTCACTCGAGTTGTTCTATTGCTTTGTTTTGTGTGGCTTTTCTTGTGAGTTTCTTAAATTACGTAATGTAATGATACAAGAAAAAGATAAAAAAAAACGTCTATGGTGTAAAACAAAATAGAAGTTATTCTTCTAAGAAGTAGTCTCAAAACCTTTTTGCAAACGGATGTACTGGTTGGGAAGAAGTAAAAAATAGTATGCTGCAGTTAAATCGGAAATAATTTTCGGTGCGAACGATTCGGCAGCACATACAAATGCTCCTGGAGCAGTGAGAAAATAAAGAAACAAAGAATAAAAAAAAGTTAATATTGTACAAAAGTTACAATTTGTGAATTACTTATATAAATCCTAATCAATCTAAATTTACTTCTTTTTTAACACGCTTTTATTAGCTTCACTTGTATGTTTGTTTGTTTGTTTGTTTGTAACCGACTCTTTGGACTCGATTTTGACCCACTTTTAACACGCTTTTATTAGCTTCACTTGTATGTTTGTTTGTTTGTTTGTTTGTTTGTTTGTAACCGACTCTTTGGACTCGATTTTGACCCACTTTAAACGGACAGATTTAATTGAAACTTTGTACACTTACGAAGAACCGGTAACAATACAATAATTTGATAAGTTTATATCATTACACTACACTTGTTCGTGTTTGTGACGATATTGTTACCGGTTTAGATCATAAACAATGCACGGTACTAGTACTATTAGATTTCTCAAAGGCTTTTGATACCATTGACCATAGCCTCCTCTGTGCAAAGCTAAAATACCACGGCATTAATGACAGCTCTCTTTCTTTTTTCAAATCATATCTTCTTAATCGACAGCAGCAAGTATCTTTCAATAATATTTTATCACCTCCCAAGTCGGTATTATCAGGTGTGCCGCAGGGTTCTATTCTAGGACCTCTGCTTTTCTCAATTTACACATCCGACATACTCAGGTCGGTCACTACTTGTAAGCTGTAAGCATATGCCGATGATACTCAGATATATTTCAGCTTTTTACCACAAGACCATGTTGCTGCTCAACATATAATTAACAACGATATAGAAAATATCTGGAAATCCTCCTTAAAACACAATTTACATCTTAACATCTCTAAATGTCAAGTTATAGTATTTGGTAATAGTAAACTTTCTGAACTTCTTGCACCTATTATATCAATTAAATTAGACAATATGCCCTTAACAGTTGTGCAAAGAACTAAAAATTTGGGCATAATCATAGATAATAAACTTAGTTTTAGAGACCATGTAAGCTTTCTTTTGAGTAAAGCTTATGGTGCCCTTAAACTCTTATACGCCAGTCGTCACTTACTAGAACAAAGTATAAAAGAAATTTTATGTGAAGCTTTAGTACTATCTTTTTTTAATTATTGTTATGTGGTATATGGTCCTTTTTTGAATTTAGTTGAAAAAAGTCGGATCCAAAAAAGTTCAAAATTCATGCTTGCGTCTTATTTTTAGTATAAGGAAATATGACCACATCTCTCATACCTTCAGCATCACTAAATGGCTTAATATGGAACAGAGAAAGAATTTACAATTTTCAGTTTTTGTTTACCGGATTATTAAGTACTCTGTTCCAAGCTATCTTTATAACAAGTTAAATAAACGCTGTCTCATGAATTGTAGAAATGTTAGAAACATGAATTTGTATAATATTCCCCGACATTCCTCAGCCTTGTTTCAAAAAAAGTATTTCCTACTCAGCTGCTAAGCTTCTTAACAGCTTAAACGTTGAATCCTATGACCTTTCAGAAGTTACTTTTAAAAAAAAAGTAAAAGAAAAACTTTTAAGTGAGCAATAATTAATGTACCTAATAAAAAGATGAAAAAAAAAATTTAATACTTATATATTATTTGCATTTCTTCTATTGTATAATAATTTATATCTATATTTATTGTACTGTATTGTATTGTATTGTATATTCATTATTATCTGTGTTCTTGGGTTAAGTGTAAGAATAGTACTTTGTACTAAACTTCGCCCATAACAAAGACGCTTATTATTATTATTATTATTATTATTATTATTATCCTGATCAGGATCGCCAGTCCTTTCCTCACGTATCCTCTGCGTGAGAGCAAGAGGCTTAATATTGTAAGTATATTCCGTGATTCTCAGTTCGGTCGTTGGCCGAGCGGGCAAGTCATGTTATAATATCAGCATCAATAAGCAATATAAATATAGTGTAAAAAAACTACAAAACACGCTTTCATAGCACATCAAACTAAAAAGTGAAAAATGATTATTAATATAAACTGAAAACAATAATGAACGAAAAATACTAGTATTATTGTGAAAAAAGCGTGGGGCGCTTTGTGCCATATTTTTCGTATATCGAGCAACCCACGCTTTTTTCACAATAATACTAGTATTTTTCGTTCATTGTTGTTTTCAGTTTATATTAATAATTATTTTTCACTTTTTAGTTTGATGTGCTTTAAAAGCGTGTTTTTTAGTTTTTTTAAACTATATTTATTTTAAACAAAACTGCACATCACATAAAAGGGAACAAATATGTGGAAGAAATAATGAATTTTGTAAGTTTGTAAATTACATACCTATGTCTTTAATATCTACCTGTCAATCTCGTTAATTTCGCGTACTTGTCAAAATAAAGTATACTTAATCCAGCCCTGCGTGAAAAACCCTGTAAACAAATTTCATTAATTAATTTATTGGTAAGCTCTTTTAAAAACTGGATTGCCACATTTTTTAAACCACCTTTAATAAACATCATTTTATTCAGTTTTCTTTCGTTGTATGTCAAATATAAATTCATTAAAATCCCATTAGCTGAAATTGAGGTTAATTAAACACCTTAATGTTTCTAAAAAATTAAATTAAAAATTGTTTCTGTCATTTGTTATAATCTAGTAGAGACACTTTTCAATTTAAACTCGTTAAAGTAAGTAATCTTTTTTTGAGTCTTGTTAATTATAAAATAATTCTAAACTAATGACATGTATAAATGGACTGCCATAATAATAAAATAAGTAAATTATTCAGCCAAATTTGATCACTATTAAGTATTAAATGAGTTGCAAACTTCCATAGATAAAGAAAAATTGTGCTGTAACTCAGAAAGCAAAAAGTTAAACAAACATTAGACACTACTTTCTATTTAAGCTTTCAACTGTGTCTAATATTTACTTTTGAAAAAAGTGCTCAGGGACGGCGCCCATGGGGTTTAAAGTAGTGTTAGTAAATATGTTTGAACCCGTTAGCATGATTAAAATATTGACTTTAAATTTTGATTTTTTGATTATTATTACAAAAAAAAATGTTTGACCTTTCATGTTTTGAAAATCCGCTTTAAAAGTTGATTATATATAATAACCTTTTAAATAGAAGTCTTGTTATTTCCTTAAAACTATCTGCCTTTGTTTTAAGATACAGTATGTGTATTAAAGTATTAGACATAAAACCTTGAGGAAAGACTGAAAATTGGCATCCTATCGCGCGAGGTGTGCACCGTTGACCTAGATGGAAAATTAATTCATGATGAGGCAAACAGAAAAATTCTCGTAAAATTCCTTTATTGGTGTGACCAGTTTCGTGAACAAGTAAATTTACTTCACATCATCAGACACAGGAATTTTTATAAATAAAACCAGGGTTATAGAAATTCCTGTGTCTGATGATGTGAAATAAATTTACTTGTTCACGAAACCGGTCAAACCAATAAAGGAATTTTATGAGAATTTTTCTGTTTGCTTTATCATGAATAATTACTCATATGGGATTAACCTACCTACGTGGAAAATTAATTCCCTCCTCTGGTAATGCTAACGTTAGCGAGTGACAACTTATCGGCCTCTGGTTTACATTAGGTTTGTTCCAGCAGCAGTCAGAAACGGATTCAAACTGTACTCGATATGCGCAAAACGAAATTGGCGTTCCAGCAGACAATAATCGGGGATTCTGACTACTAATTCAGTGCGTTCCGGCAATGGGGGCAAGTCAACGGATTAAGTTTCTAACCGATTTCAAACGGGTTAAAGAATTCATGGATTTTCCATTGATATTTGCCTGGTCATGCGAACTACAAATATAAAATGTCGTTTAAAACTATTTGAATTGTAAACGTATTTGTGAATAACCTAGCATTCTATGGTAGTAAAAATAAATAATTCGCTTTAAAACTAATGTTTTGGTCAATTTAAATACAAATTACTTAAAATGATTGCAAAAACAGAGCTATAGGTTATGTTAATTATAAGTTTCAATCAAATATAATGCCAAGAACTGCGAACATCCGAAAAGACAAAAGAGAAGCAAAAAATTCGTCCTAGCAGTATAAATCTAATTCCCCAATAGTGATGTTTAGACATGCGCATTCAAAACATTCATCAAACCATTTGTGATTTTCTGCAGGAACAAATCTATTGTAACTTTGCCCTTTAAGAGACCCACGTTTAATGATTCAGTACACATATTGTATATAACACTCTTAAATGGGAGACTACTAATTTTTTATTAAATTTGATTATGTTGTGTGCTTCTAGTAGTGTGACATAACAATATTATTATAATTAGTTTCATTATTAAAGTTTGTATGTGTCAAAATGAATATGCTAGTAAAAATCATCTAAAGGTTTTGAAACATAAAAGTGAATGCTGTTTCTATTAATGTTGTTAATGAAATCAAAAATATTTTCAATACATGTAATCGAGCATATAACCCAAAGTGTATTCTTTAGAGGCGCGAAGCTCAACAAAAAATCTTGCTGTATTTTACAAAGGCAACACTTGCCACTGTATGTATAGCGCGATATCGGTTTTGACTTGCATTCATTACCTATTATTAATTCAGCACTAATCATTAACTAACTACAAGTAAGTTGTCTAAATTAAATACCCATCAACTTGAGTGAATTCAAATCCGCTACGATACTTGACCGCTATAATTCACAGATTAAATTGTCAATTAAAGTGATTCAAGAATACTTTTTAAATGCAACAGTCATTGGCGTCACGTTGAAGCGAATAAGTATTATATACAGGGTGACCATTATCTATCTCCTTACATGGCTAACTTTTATATTTGCAGAGTTACAGAGTAGGTTAAATTAGCAAAATTGAGCAGAATTGTGAGAGCAATTGATTGCCGTATTGAGAATTGTGATATGTTTTCAGGTTGCTGAATTATACTGAAAAAACTAAAAATGGTCGATTTTTTTAATGTTAAATAACTTCGAAATCGTTAATCTTAGGAAATCCGTGAAAATTGTTATCAGTAGATATTTTTACATAGAATTCAATAAACCTATTGCCAATTTCATGGCTGACACAATTTAAAAGATATAACATTAATTTGCATTTTTTAAATGGAAACCATAGTCGGCTATGGGCTTATAAGAAAGCTTATTTTTTGAAGATTTCAAAGATATAACATTTGTATGTCCATTAAAAAAAATGCAAGTTTATGTTATATCTCGGAAATCGTGTCAGTCATGGAATTGGTAAGTCCAAAATGTAAGTTTTGAGAAAATCGATAAATTAAGTTTGTCAAGCGAATAAATTTAAAGATTTAGGAGTTACCGATTTTGTGTCCATTGATGCAATATAAGAAACATTATCAAGAACAAAGTGAATAGTGAGATTTCACTACCAGTTGAGTACAATGTCGATTACGGTAAAAAAAATTATCGAGGACTAGTACTGCTTTCAAACTCAATTAAAAAAAAAAATTCTTTCCCAGTTAATTTACTGAAAAAACGCATACAAAAAAAAATACAGAAATACAAAACTAATAAGAAACAATGTAATGGAAATAGTCAGTATTTAGCCTTCACTTAGTCACTACTGTCGTCTTCAGTGGTTTTAGTGGGTCCTGAAGTAACATGACAATAAGTTTTCAGTTCTTCTCCACTGATATATTGTATAACTTTCTCAACATCTGTAACTTTTTTTTGTATTAATGGGAACAACTAACGGATATGCCCGTTCCCGCAGTGGAAAATAAGGCCTATGATTTTCCTTAACCAGCTTAAAACTGTGTGATACGAATCCACAGGTAATTATAAACCCCGAAGTAGTACTGTCATAGACAAACTGAATGTTTCCTTAGTTCTTACACCCTTACTATTCTTCTTAGAGTGCAATGGCCACCATGCTTTGAAGTCAATAATATCTTTATTCGATATAGAGTGCACAGTAAATGGGGTTTTTCTGCGACATGATTTAATAATTTCTTCATATTCCTCCGGAATGTATATACGGTCATGTTTTCTGAGAAGTCGTTTGACAATACCAAAATCCCTATCACACGGTAGGAATGAATGGCCGCGTATGAGAAAGTACTGATACATTTTTTTTAAACGTCCACTTTCTTGAATTTCCAATAAAAGTAATCACTGTGTTACTTTTGTTTTGACTGGAACAGCCATCTGAAAAAATATGCAGTTCGTCAATATCAGGTGATAAATGAGCTGAATGTAATCAAGGAGGAATGTGCACACCTCCTTTGGTCCTTTATGTGCTTGACCTTCATAGTATATATAATAAATATAGTTTAAAAAAACTAAAAAAACACGCTTTTACAGCACATCAAACTAAAAAAGTGAAAAATAATTATTAATATAAACTGAAAACAATAATGAACGAAAAATACTAGTATTATTGTGAAAAAAAGCGTGGGGCGCTTTGTGCCATATTTTTCGTATATCGAGCAACCCACGCTTTTTTCACAATAATACTAGTATTTTTCGTTCATTATTGTTTTCAGTTTATATTAATAATTATTTTTCACTTTTTTAGTTTGATGTGCTTTAAAAGCGTGTTTTTTAGTTTTTTTAAACTATATTTATTTTTCACTTTTTAGTTTGATGTGCTATGAAAACGTGTTTTTTAGTTTTTTTAAACTATATTTATATTGCTTATTGATGCTGATATTATAACATATTACGATCCTACAGATACTTCTGAAAAAAAAAATATATTTCTTTTCAGCCATGGGATTTGAACTCACGCCCGAGGAGTCGGTCATTTCGCGTCGACTAAGATTTGTGCCTTAGCCCGCTCGGCCAACGACCGAACTGACAATCACCGAATGTACTTACAGTATTAAGCCTCTTGCTCTCACGCAGAGGATACGTGAGGAAAGGAAATTATTTAATTCTGGCGATCCTGATCAGGATAATGATACAAACTTATCAAATTATTGTATTGTTACCGGTTCTTCGTAAGTGTACAAAGTTTCAATTAAATTTGTCCGTTTAAAGAGGGTCAAAATCGATTCCAAAGAGTCGGTTACAAACAAACTCACAACAAACATACAGGTGAAGCTAATAAAAGCGTCTTAAAAATGACCCATGTTTGTCTTAATATTGTGTATTTCAAACGCAAATACCCAGAGCTGGCGAAGTTAAAAAATTTCCTGAACGGGTATGTGTGGGAGGGGTAGATTCTGCATATAATCAAGCGCAATGGCTTCCACATTAGGCTTCTCAAAACACAACTTCTGCACTTCGTGTAGTTTCGAATAAAACTTTTTGGCCCTACGTTTATGCACTATAAATTTAGCAGCCGTCACTCGTTTGGTGTTATCGTCGAGAGCCTTATCTCTCAGTCTAACAGTACACCATTCACATTCAGAAAAAAACATCTACTTGCGGCCTGCCAAAGCGTAATTTTCATTAAAATACTTCAAGTAGAATTCGTATTTTATCTTGTTTTTTATGTCTGGGTATTATTTTACAAACAGACTATGCATACCTCTAATATTTAGGTCAGCTGGTAAATAATAGATCTTCTTTGAAGAATAGTGAAACATCCTGTATACGAACGATGGTCTTTGACTTTAATAAGATATTCCGGTAGATAGCACGGGTTCTACTGTTCGGTCCCTTAAGACTCTCCCGACAAAAGAATACCAGTTAACGGTTGCACTTCAATATGCGAGATGGCATGCAAAGACATAAACGGTTTTTTACATATCGGAATTCGCTGTGATCTTAGTAATGCGCAATAAGAAGCATTTGGTTTATTATTGTCACATTTACGCTTCATATGTCTCTGAATCGGTTTTGCCTCCATCAACCCCAATAAGAAAGCATTTTGCTCGTTTTTAGGTTTTCTATCATAAAGTTTCAATAGTATATGTTTTTTTTCTACCCCATTAAAATGGCTCAAGCAATTTCGTTTATTGCTAGAAAGAAATCAATGTTAATTTTTAAAACTTAAAAAACATACAAAAAATTATCTACTTGCAATCTGACTTGCAGCGACAGTTTTTCCTGTGATAGCTGTATATTGTTTGCCCTGTAGTCGAGCCATTTTTTGTTTTTGTTTAGCCCAAGAAGATGGATTGCGTTCACGTTTTCGTTTTCCACGTGTTTCATTTGCACTAGGACCACTATTATCATTGTCGGACATTTTATTTTTTTCGGATATAATCAGTATAATGCAAACAAGTTTAATGTTTCAATTAAAAACACTACCTTCCCTTGTAATCTTCAACAATTACTAGTTTACTTACTGACAGATACACACCTATCGCTCCTCGGCATGTGTACAAATATTTAAGAGATCATTGAGTTTAAAAATAGTATAAGTCCGGACTTGTACTGTTCTTATACTCATTCAGAAATGGAACCATCAGCTACAACCTTACATTGTTGGTTGAAATACTGTTTTTAAGCTCCCCAGATAGAATGACGGATTTAAAGTATAGTGGCTATCTCAGTTTAAAATGGCCGATTATGGACTTGTACTGTTTTCGAACTCAGCGATTCTATTTAAAAAACATGTCTTAGCTTCTCACCTTAATATACAGCAAATTTTATTTCTTAATACTTATTGCAATTGACTATTTTTAAAATAGTAATTATCCCATTCAAATTTAAATCAGACGGAATATGGCAGTCATAGACTGCCATGTTCCATTAATTTACACTTAAAACGATATATTGCTGTATATCGATGAGAAAGGAAAGATCGTTTATGTGTTTTATGTCGTATTTACGCCAACCTGTGTTTTGTACCAGTTTTCGTTTGTTTAAATCATTACTGATTATGAACAAGAAAAACACTATTTAACTAGTCCTGAGGATGCTAATAATATAGCGAAACGTCGACAAAATTAAAAAAGTAGTTTTTCTGTTTTGATTGATATATTCTCAAGTTGTAGTATCAATATATAGCAGGTCACTAACCATTCAAGAAAGTAGAATTTAATTTTAAAGCATATAAATTATATTATAATAATCGCATCAATCTGCAGATGAATTTTATTTTTGAATTGCATTATCTACTAACAAATTTATAAAAAGATATTTTGTTCAGTCTAAATCAAAAGCATTTACCTTTTTTTATTCATATTACCGATTATATGATTGTGTTCAATATTGAATATCCCGTATCTTATTTAAGGGTTCTCCTTTATTTTTTCCTTTCGGATTTAGATCAAAGAATATCCTAGTGTAGTATACATCAGAGATTGTCCTTTGCAGATTCTTTTCCGGCTATACAGCCTGAAAGCTTTCCCAGCAACTTCACGCCTTGAAAAATTTTATGGTATTCGCATTTTAATACCAAAATTTTTGTGTATTTGTTTTAAATATATCTGTGTTCCTAATGACAATTTATGGGACAGTAGTTTAGATAACTAATTTTACAATTCTGTATGTCCCCAAAGACAAGTAGGATAAAAGATTTCTGAATTTAGCGTAGGGTAAAATAATATAAAAACTAGTAACTCTAATAAATCACTTGACTATCACTTCTTTTTCGAATAAAGTTTTTTGTTTATACTGTGACAAAAAATTTTATTTTAAAATTTGGTTTTAAAATGCATCAAACAAAGATATAATTATATATCGAGTAGATACAGTTATATATAGAATTAACGTATCCATGATAATTTCCTACTCGATAAATCTTGAACATCCTGAACTAATTTTTTCTGCTGTTTTGTGCTGTTTTGTTTTTTCCTTTTATTCGCAAAATACAACAAAAACCTCATTAAAGCAATAATTTGTGGTACATGGGATTATTAACAAATAGCCTCGAGGTTTCTAAATTTAAAACAAGTTTCGTTCATTTCTTAAATTAGAAACCTAAATTTTCTGAATTATAATAAAAGAAAGTTTGCAGTTTTAAGAGAACATAACAAATCCTTGCTCTCAAAAGATAATATGGCAAACACTTAACATTTCCAACCCTTTAAACATATATCAAGTTCCAACAGAATTAAAATAACAATTTAAGTAATTATAGTTAAAAAGGTAAAAAAATGCTTTCAAGCACTCTTTTCAAACACTAGACACTTTTATAGAAAAAGGCACTTTTTCGTATATCTAATCACTATGCTTACTTCGATTAATGGATTTATGCCTTTCTGATACACACTATTACTTTTGTTATTATAAATAAGCAGGTTGTCAAATAAGTATTAAAAACATTAAAACCGTGCATTCATTTGAAATTAAGCTATCCTTAATATCGCCCGATTAGATTAATTTAGTTATCGAGAGGGAAGCTGAAATAAATATTATATTTCACTTTCTCTCCACCAGCTATTTCAACTTGAACATTTCAGATGGTATCTCTTATATTAAAAAAATCTGAGATATTATTGCTTTGTGTTTTAATGCATTTCTAGAAAAAAATTATAAAATAA
>JANEYF010004529.1:0-34658 GCA_029963845.1 Rhamnusium bicolor
AGACGCTGCAACCTTAATACGTGTACGATCGAGGTCGGAGGAATAGAAAACAACGACCTTGGCAAAAGCGCGCGTACCCGTGCGTCATAGACATTCAATCCGCGGTGCAAAGACCTTGAAACATATGCCCGTATACGTATGTGATCAAGGTCGGAGGAGTCGGGCGGTATAAATCAACTACTCAAAGACAAAAAAAAGCATGATTTAGAAAAGAAAAACATCTTATTCAAATAATCGCTACGGTCAGGATTTCCACCCCCTATATTAAACAATTAGCATATTCGCACACAATTCTGATGTAGAGTAATTCTGAATAGTGCAAACATATTTATATAATGAATGAAAAATAACCTCAAGAGCTTATATTCAACCTAACCCTAAGTGAAAATTATATTATAATCAGAAACAGAAAATTCTGATATTGTCGACTATTTCTGAAGATAGAACAGATATTCGTCCTGAACAAGAAAAACAACCTCTAGAGCTAATTTTTGAAATAACTGTCTTGGTCCAGACCCCCTACATAACTAAAGTTTTAATAAAAATAAATCACAATTCTTGACGTACGTTATTTCTGAAAATCGGAAAAATACTAATTTTGGACCGAAAACATAACCTCAAGAGCTTATATTCCAAATAACCGTCGGGGAGGAGATATTCAAACCTAAATGAAATATGTGTTATATTAAATAAAACGAAATTCTGACGTTATAGATTATTTAATTTTCTGAAGACAGAAAAGATATTCATTCTAGACAAGAGAAACATCTCTAGAGAATGTTTCTATAACACATTTTTCATATAGGGGTGAATATCTCATCCCCAACGGTTATTTGGAATATAGGTTCTTGTGGTTATTTTTCCAGTCCGAAATTAGTATTTTTCCGCCTTTTAGAATAATATCGTACGACGTCAGAATTGTGACATATTTATTTAAACTTTAGTTGTGTGGGGGGTGAATATCTGGACCAAGACGGTTATTTCAAAATTTTGTGTTTCTTATTATAATACAATTTTCACGGTTAGTTCGAATACAAACTCTTGAGGTTATTTTTCATTCTTTATGTAAATATTTTTGCACTATTCAGAATTACTCTACTACGTCAGAATTACGTGTTTGAAACATGTTAATTGTTTTATCCCAGTAAACACACGTTAGAAAGACGTTTATAATGTCCCAATACAATTTGAAAACGTGTTTACGTACAAACAACTTAAAAATGTCGCGGTTTTACACATTTCAGATAACGAAATTATAAACGTTAAATATTAGTATATGTGAAATGAATATGTCAGCTATTTTAAAATGTATTACTAATATACATAACTCCAGAACCTTTTAAAAACATTTATGTTCGACGACAATGGACTATTCAGTTGATATGGACGTTTCATGAACGTTTAAGAGAAAATTATATTTAATCGTTTTAAATAACGTTAATTTAACGTCGTCAAAAGGACTGCCAACATTTTTCGTGAAAAAATCATGTATTTTTAACGTTACGATAGACCATTATTTTTCCAACAATAAATGAACGGTTGATTTTCTAACGTAACACGAATTTTCAACCAATGACAAAACGTCTGTTTACTGGGATATAGGGCTGGAAATCTCGACCGTGGCGGTTATTTGAATAAGTTGTTTTTCTTTTCTAAATAATGCTTTTTCTGTCTTTGATATTACTTAAACGTCAAAATTATGTGTTTTGACCATATAGATTATTTTGCGTAATTTATCTTTAACGGGTAATATTCTATTCCCTATCCCCCCATAAGTTTTAAATTTAGATTTAATACGAAATTAAGATTATTTCTACAATTTTGATGTTCAGAATTTATCTAAAAATATTGTCTAAATAAAAGTAAAGGGTTTTTTTAGATTCGTATATTCTACTTATTTGGCCAACTGTATAAATTTAAATCTTAGATTTAAATCTGAATCTAACTTCAACATCTGTATAAAACTTGCTCGCAAACATGTTTAAAATCAATGTCAATGTGTGACCAAAAGACAAAAATTTAAATGAAATGAACAATAATTAAAAGTAGATGGTATTTACGTAAATGTGTGAATATATACTGTTCTGGATTTTTTTAATAGTGTTCATAATTTATTATATTGTAAGTTTATTTTAATTTAAGAAAGATTTTAACTGATTTTAAGAATTTTATTTTAATTGGGCGCCAAATTATTTTTTTATATTTTATGTATTTTATATTTATACTTAACTGTTTTCGTTGAACTTTTGACTGCTCTTCTCAGGAAAAAAGTAGGTTCACATATTTGCTTTTGCTGGTTGAATATAGATAATTTTGTTTATTTTTTGCACTTATAAATGCTCTTATTGAAAAACTTTTGTTTCTTTTAATTAGAATAGTTCAAATTCAATGAGAAATTGGTTGCGTAGTCAAACATGTTTTCAAACAAATTGTATAAATTAGTTATTATAAAAATGGAATCAATATACAGTTTTAACATATGAAACCTATTAAATTTACCTAGCATATAACTAGCAGCAGGTGCAGCTAGTTATAAACTAATAACTTATTAATTACCGATTTTTGTCAACAGTTGATATTACAACATTTATTGTTAGTGATTTTTCACTTTTGAAATTTGCCTTTGTCACCACTGTACGACAACTATACAAAATAGGCAGACAAGACAACAAATCTTAAATTAATTTAATGAAGACGGAAATATTCTTTATTTCACATGTGAAACTTTGTTTTAAAACTATTTTTGTACACTTACCCAGACAGCACACAACACCCAATGGACGTCCATTTTATGTCTAGAACTAGTCTGAAAGTCGACACACTTTGGATATCCACTGGATGTCCATATTAAGATATCCATTGCATGTATGGAATAAGTTATCCAGTGGACATCCATGTTATCTCCATAACGCGTTCAGAGATTCATGGACACACTTTGGACATCCACTGGACATCCATTTTATGCCCATAACGTATTCAGAGATGCAATAGACAATATATGGACGTCCATTATTGGACATCCAATAATTTTTTTGCGGATATTAACTGGACGTCCATTGGATGTATTTGTGCTTTATGGGTTAAACATGTTCCGTGTACTCATCTTTGTTTATGATAGAGTCTGATATGGCTCTCATACAAGTTTGGATATAACCTTAATACAGGTTAGTAATTTCATAAATACTTGCTTTGTATTTATTTATTCTTCTTTAATTCAGTTTTTATTCATAATAGTTTCAATCATAATAGTTATGTTTTAATATAATACCACCATAGATTTATTATTATTATTAATCTGTCATTTAAATGATAATTTTAAAAAAGTTTATATTAAAAATTCAATAAATTAATTCAAAATTCGATCATTTCATATATTACAGGTATAACCCCCCACAGTTATCTTAAGTTTTCTGCCTAATTGTCACTTTGAAAGTTCATTGGCTTTTTCCCTTTTTACGTTATGGAAAACCAGCTTTCGCCAAATTTGGACAAAAAGTTGACGCCTTGAATGTTTATAATTGACACACACACACGCACGCCCTCGCACACAGCAGTTTTTTATAAAGAATAATTTTTTGTCTAAATCAAAATTAAAGTATAGTCCATCTGTGAACATACATATCGTATGTTTCATGCTCTAAACTAGGTAATAATAACTTCAAATCACGTAAATTAATTTTTTTGTGAGAATGGTAATACGCAGTATATCGTAGTTCTAGTACCCTATGGTACACTGAGAAAACCCGTCCAATTAAACTATGTTGCTGAAAAAAGTTTAATTACTGTAAGTACTTTTTTACCTACCACAGGTAACTCCAACAATAGTGACAAGTGAATCGAGATTTCTGGATATGACGTGCTATCACAAGTGAACAATTCACCTGTTATTAATAAAGTAATACGCTGGATATTGAAGTTTACTTGCAGTGAGTTGTCAATACGCCTACTATAGCAAAACAGTCGACTAATTGTTATAATTTCTGGAAAAGTTGTATTGCGGTTAGTGAACATAGTTCTGTTACAAGTTCACTGTTGTCCTATGACAAGTGAACAGTTTAATGTAAGTGAATTAATCTTCGACCATTTATGACTCGATTGAATTAATACTTATTTAGTTTATCCGAGTATGCGCAATCTAGAAACCGCGACGCACGTTTCTTTCTTTCTGTTTAGGCTTTTGAAGGTGTCGCGTGTTTCGTTGTGCGGTGGTGCTCTAAGGTCAAAGTGTAAATTAACGAATTGGTGATGGTACATGGAATAATAATATAATTAAGGATTAAACGACTTACCTTAAGGAATTTCAAATCCTAATTATATGATATTGAAAACATCCTCCTAGATCACCCTGTAGTAATACCTTTTATTAACTGTTGTGTGCGCAAGTTGAAAGAAAATTATTCACCTTCTACCCGACCTCGCCGGATCTCCGTATATGTGATATCCATACGGTGTCCATTTTTGGTCCATTTCATGTCCGTATGTCCATGGACATGTGATGGATATCCACTGGACATCCATTTACGTATATCTGTACACTGTCCATAAAGGGATGTCCTTTCGACGTCCGTTTTTTATGCGTTTGTGATAGCCCAAGCAGCACAAACATGCTATTTAGCCGAAATAACCAAGATTCGGCTATAAAATCGTTGTAATGGCTTTCGTCAAGTTGCATTTTGGCCATATTATTTTAGTCGTGGTTCAACATAAAATTTAAACACAGAAACGTAATGATAGCCTTTTTTTAGCTATATACTGGTCATTTATAGTAGCCACAAAATGGCCATGTAGGTTTGGTTATAAAGTCATTTTCATGGTGTCACGTATGAGCAAATAATTAAATGACACCAACGTTAAGTCCTAATACTGCCATTATAGCTATAAAAATGACCAGAATATGTTGGCATTGTTTTAGATATTAATATAGTGTTGATATCCGACCTATTGGCAAGAAATTAGTCAAAACATGACTACTTTATTTGGCGATATTTTTAGCTGTTAATTCCTTATTATGACTAAAATAATAAAGAAGAAGTTGTTACTAAATGCCGTTTTTTTAAGTAATTTTGTCGACATAGAAGCCTATTTTGGGACTAAACAGCAGGGTAGGTATATAACCTTAAAACAAAGTGTTGTTGGCAGTGTCTACACACTTCGTATCTAAATATATTATGACAGATACTGAAACTAATCCCCAAAAGCATTCACTGAGTGAAATTAAATGTAAACTCGTGTCTGTAAAATACCATAACCAAATTGTGTTCTTATCTTTGCTTCATACTTTAACTATTTGACGTATGTAATTAATTGAAATAATATACAAGTAAAAACATGGTTTATATTATGTATCTAATAATTATGCTGTTTGTAAAAAAAACAAAACAAATTTGAGAGTTAAGTTTGTTTCTTCACTCTCTTTATAGTATATTTATTTCTTATCAATTTAGTTTAATTATATTATCTCTTTATAAGGCCACGGGAGGACTGACCGGCATAGGGAAACCGAAAAAAAAAAAAAAAAAAAAACGACGTTATTTATCTTCTAAACAATTTATAAAAAGTATATTTTCATGGGAATGGCGACGTTCAACAGTGTTGCTCTTCCACATAACCATTCCAGTTTCACATAATAATATCAAAAGCGCATTTATATATATACACATATATACACATACACACATATACACATATATACATATATATATACATATATACATATATACACACATATATATACACACATATACACATATATTATCACATTTAGCAATATTGTAAATTATTTTAAAAGGTTTTAATTTTGTTCGTTAGTATAATAAAATGCAGATAAATAGAGGTACAAAAATAGAGTGCAAACATGCAGTAAAAATAAAAAGTTTAATAAATACATGCATACATTTAAAAATGAACAATTTCAGAAAATAATTTTAATTTAGTTTTTAACATATGTGTAGTAGTATTAAGTATTTATTGTTCATATCAAAAATGTAGTTAGGTATAAGGTATTTGCAAAGCCAAATTGACCATAAAAATTTTATGAAAAACAAATAAAAAAACAAGAAAAAGGTGTCAAGTCGAAGTCCTGGATCTTCACTGGCAGAGCTGACGAGAGACCTATTGTGTATTTCCTGCCATCGAAAAGGTGTCACCAATGTAGTCCCATATAAAAATTCACTTCAATCAACTCCAGTAGTATCAAAAGTTGCATAATTTCAGGGAAAAGATTTTACCTATAAAAGAGACAATTGTTATAGTATAAACTTTTAAAAGGGGAAATTTATGAAAATCTAGTGTAGAGTCAATGTAATTGAACTTTATATAAAAGTTAAATAAGCAACAATCAATAAACAGGGGAAAATATTGTAAATTATTTTAAAACTTTCATTACGAAACATAAAAAGTGCATGGTCTGTAAAAGTGAATATAAACTGAAATAAAACTTACCAAACAGGGGTGCAGTAATGTGTTTAGATGAATGCCATAATAATTTTTCCAATATTGGGGTTGAAACATAAACATTTCTTGATTTTTGTATGTGTGACAGCATAGTTGAACTATATTTTCATAAAAAACTAAACAGGAAATCCATTGATGTGCAAAGACATGCCATTAGGACAAAGGAGAAACTCAGTGCTTCGTATGTGAGTGGGGGTAGCTCAAGACACAGTGTTAAAGTGGTAAAAGGGGTGAAACCAATTTCGACAGCCTACAAAAAGTAGAAACAAAAATATTAGTTTTTGAGTAAAGATATGTTAATCTAGATATAAAAAGATTTGTTATCAGTAGTTATTTAGTTCTAGTTATATAAAAAGGAGTTTGTTAAAAAGTATAGGGCACTTGTTAAGAAAATTTTAAAAAAATGAGATGTGAAAGATAAAAATTTTTATACTGAACGTAACATGCAAATTTACAGAAAATGCTAAATAAAGTATCAAGAAAAGAATATTGTTTTAAAAAAGGGAACAAAAAGGTAGTATAAAAGTTTTTATTTTCAAAATCAAAAATATTTGACATTAAAAAATAATTTGTGACAACTAGTAAATTTTGAAATTTGGTGATTTTACTATATACAAAATTAAAGTAAGCAGAGAAAACAATAGATAGTGGGTTGTTATTGATAAAAATGAGTAGAGAGTTTTGAAAATTGGAAAGGAATCGAATGAAATTAAATAGAAGAAAGATTAATAAAATCAAGGTTAGGAGTAATTTATAGTAAATAGAAGGTTGTAAAATCAGATTTCAAGCCAAGAAAATAAAGAAACCGTAAAAAAATTTGTAAGTACTTACGTGTTATAAGAAATCCAGTTAGACAAAACACAAAATTAAAGTAAATAAACTACACAAGCATATCAGGAAATTGGAGGGGCCATATCCAAACGTTAAAGCGTGGTAACTGCTGAGAAGTGAGAACCAAGAAACGACAGTTCGGCCAACCGCAAGGATAAAAATATAAGGTAAAATCTCGAGATTTTAAAATTTGTGGGGTAATTTAAGTTAAAAATTGTAAATATATTTGTAAAAAAAATTTTTAAAATATTTCATTAAAAACAATCTCCTTTATTGTTTTCTAAAAGTGTTTAGTTTTTTTATGTGTACTGATTTTGTGAATTTAAATTTTTGAAAATTATACTATAGAAAGAACAAAATTGAACCTGCATCCTGAGAGAGAGTAAAAGAAAATAAAAGTAAGTAAAAACTTGTAAATTAAAATATGAGCTAGTCTGGGTATACAAGGGCATAAATATAAAATAAATACAAATTTAAAATAAAGGCGCCAAGTTTCATAGATTTTAATAAAACACAAAATTTTCAATTCTATAACTGTTTAATAAAAACAATTCAAAATTTTTACAAAATATATAAATAAATAAAAATACAATAAACCTTATTATCACAATAATATATATACACAGATTGTACCTATTTGGCTTAATTATTTCTAGTATTAAACAACAGTTTTTTGATCTGGTCTCTGAACTTGGGCAAACTAGAAGCTGATTTAAGGTTAGGGGTAAATTATTATATAATTTAGTAGCATTATATACGAAGGATCTTTCAAATTGGGCAGAACTATGCCTCGGCACCGTGTACAGGTCTCGAGATCGCGTAGGACAGTTGTGCGTAAAACTACCTTTAATTAGTTTTTTGAACAAATATTCCGAAACTTGTAGATTATTTATTTTATAAATTAGACACGCCATATGGAGTTGAAACCGTTCATCTAAGTTTAGCCAATGTGACTCTCTGAACTTATCTGAGATGTGGTCAAATTTTCTAGACTATAAGAAAATCTCAAGCAAGACTTTTGAATCTTTTGTAAACTATCTTTATCTTTACTTAACAAGGCAGGCCAAAAAACAGTATCACAGTAAGAAATGTTACTTAATATTAAAGCATCACAAAGTCTTAACTTTACATCTGTACTAAGAAAATCTTTATGAATGTACAGTGTTCTTAATTTACAATAAGATATTTTCACCAAATTATTGACATGCTCCGTGAACCTAAGATCCACATCAAGGTACAGTCCCAAATTTTTACAAGAGTTTGTAGGAACTAAGGTCACCCCATTAACAATAATATTAAAATCAGGATTATTCACAACTGTATCCTTGTAAGAACCGAACACTAATAATTCTGTTTTAGACTCATTGAGAATTAATTTATGTGCTCTAGATATTTTAGAAATAGTAAGCAGATCGGAGTTTATTTTAGAAACAGAATTGCCAATGTCATGCAAGTGAAAGGAACAATAAATTTGCGTATCATCAGCGTACTGATGCATTTTACAACATTTTAAATATTTAGAAAAATCGGCAGTGTAAATAGCAAAAAGCAGAGGACCTAAGATGCTACCTTGAGGCACCCCTTGATTAAGAACAGCAGTTTCAGAAAATTCACTATTTACAAGAACTTTTTTGAGTTCGATTGGATAGGTAATTTTTTAAAGAATGCGACTGCAGCAGTACTCACCCCAAAATGTTTTAATTTGGAACACAGAATCAAATGATCTAGCGTATCAAACGCTTTGCTATAATCTAACAGTATCAAAACAGTATTCTTTTTTTCATCAGTGGCTGCAAAGATATCATCTGTCACATGCAGCAAAGCAGTGGCTGTACTGTGATGGGCCCTAAAGCCAGATTGCGTTGACGGTAATATTTTATTTTTGTCGAGAAATAATCTGAGCTGCTCAGAAACAATTTTTTCAAGAATTTTTGATAAAGTGGGCAATAAGCTAATGTGTCTAAAGTGAGATACTAGTGATGGATTACTAATTTTTGGCACAGGTATAACAATAGCCGATTTCCAAGGCTGAGGATAATGTCCACTTGTTAAACATTTATTAATAATAAAGGTAAGATGTTCACTTAAGTGAGGTATAACTAAAGAAATCATTTTAAGATCAATTCCATCCAATCCCTTGGCATTAGATTTAATACTGGATATAATTTTTTTCTACTTTTTCAACAGAAACTGTATCAAACCTAAACCCCTGTAAACTTACATCATTATTTTCTTCGTAGTTTTCAGAAATAAAATTATCATTATTATTGGGATGTACCCGAGGTACACTACTTAAAAAAGAACTCACTAAAGGAATTCGCATCTGTGACAGCAGAACAAGGGTTGCTTGCATCTGGGCTAATATTCAATGCTTTTAGTGTTTTCCAGAATGCCTTGGAGTCTTTTTTAAATTGATAATTTAAGTATGCTTTTTTTTCTGATTTAACCGCGGTATTAACCAGATTTCTAATGATTTTATAGTCATTCCATGTAACTTCAGTTTTATTTTTTTTATATTTTAAAAGTGATTTGTCTCTAATTTTCATCATAATCTTCAAATTATCTGTCAGCCAAGGGGCACGAGGCTTAGTTATTCGTACAGATTTAAAAGGTGCATGTTTATCAAACAAATATGACAATTTACTATTCCAAAAATTGACCATCTCGTCGACACTTTCGAGGTTATATATTATATCAAACTCAATCAAATTAAGGTCTTCTATAAATGAATCATAATTGAACTTAGAATAGTCTCGAAAAGTGTGAAAAATAGCAGGTTGACGTAACTTATTTATTTTCAAATTACAAGTGACTAAACAGTGTTCGGATATGCTATCCATTTTAAGGACTTCACTATTTATGGGTAAATCTAGACTAGATGTAATAATAAAATCAATCAGGGTACTGGAATTATCAGTGATACGAGTTGGTTGCTCAATTAGTTGATGTAAGCCATACTTATTAAGCAAAGAATTGAATAAATTAAAATTATGACTGTTTTTGTTTAAATAATCTACATTAAAATCACCCCCAAATAGTATATAATCAAATCCTGGTAAGAAATTGATTAAAACATTTTCAACACTTTCAATACACGCTGGCAAATTTACATGAGGTGGTCTATACAAAGTGCCCAGACAAAGCCTTTTACCTTTAATATTAATACTTATCCATAACTGTTCAATAGGCCCATTATTAGGAACATCTAAAATTTTAAATTTGACTGCCTCCTTCACATAAAACGCTACTCCACCTCCTCTTCCTTCTCGATCATTTCTAATAAGTTTATAACCAGGAATTCGTATAGCACTGTCAAGGGTATTTTTATTTAAAAATGTTTCTGAGAGTCCAATAATACCATAAGATTCTCTAGTTACCAGTTCAGAGAACAGATCAAAACCCGTATTAAACGATCGAATGTTGAAATGACAAAAATTAAACCATTTGCCGTGCATAAATCCAACAAGTAGCTCCTATATAGGTTAGAACAAACTATAATTTTATCAGTATGGTAAAATACATGAAAAGTACTATTTTATCCCTATAATAAGAAACTATGCTATATGTAACTTAATGTGTTATTTGTGACATTCTTTACAGTAAGTAAAAAGGCATAATTTTTACTAAATTAATAATTACTCTAATTAGTATTCAATATTGAACAGATAAAAAAGATATAATGTTAATGTATTATTATAAAGAAGTTTATCTTAATATAAAAATTTCAAATGAATATAAAAGAAAAATAAATCAAGATGAAAAAAGACATACAAAAAGCTATAAAAAAGAAACACTTATATTTATATGCCTTCCATATCGATATGTGCGTGGCCAATAATTACAAATCATCGAAGTTATTAATTACAATTTTTTCATTATTATGAAGCGCTTTCCACCAGACGACCAGGCCTGACTTTTTCCAAATTTATTTTTCGCGGCCAGTAACAATTTATGCCTCTCTTTGGTGAGATCCTCATACATCGAGATGCCAGTACTTTTTAATAGTTTTTTTTGCATTTAACACTTCAGCTCGCTTCCAATTAGTAACAAAGTTTACCAAAATTACTTTTCCATTCTGATTTTCCTTTCCAACTCGAAATACACTATCAATGTCTTCAGATCTGCATTTGATATTTAATTTATCATTAATAAAAGACAGTATAATTTCCATAACATCTTCCTGCTCACTGTATTCGAATCCGAGGAAACGTAACGAATTTCTTTTAGCATGCTGCTCATTAAAAGCACTTTTTGCTTCAAGCACTTTAATTGACTTTTCATTTAACGTGACAAAATTAGAAAGAGACTTTATGGAATCATTTATTTTGTCCAGCTTCTTATCGATTTTACTATCATACTGCTTAACAAAGTTATTACATACCTTGTTTATCATTTCTTCAGTAAACATCTCCGAACAAACTTGTTTTAATTCTGACCTTATTTCTCTCTTGCTAGCAGTCATTGCCACGACTTTATTCAACTGGTCCAATATATAGTAGATAGTGTCAATGCAGGAAATGGAAGCAACTAGCTTATTAACAATATTCAGGTATTATTGTTAATTATTGTTAATAATTACTTGATTTACTTCTTCGCCTATATCTTATACAACTATATAACTGTTCACAACTTGCTCACATTTAATATAAATGATTTACCATACGTTTATCAGGAGCGACTTATACACGACTTATTCACGCGCTCGCATATTAGACTACATAATGTAACGAAATGATTTTTCCGTTAATGATTTTCTATTGTAATAAGACCTAAGTGGATTTTTCTTTAACTTTGGTATACCCTGTATACGATAACTTGCATTTATGTTTATTTTTAAACCGCTTTGAATAAAAAGTCAATTGTTTCATTAGTCAAATACTTGGAATAATAATTAATCCTCGAAGGTAATTCGTTCAAACCGGTATTTGTTGAATACGTTCTGTGAGGGGGGTTTTCCTGGAACATCAAATTTAATCGTGTACCTGAATTCCTCAAGGAACGGAGTTCTTATGTACATATTACATATTTGAAGTAAATTAAATAAAGATGAAATCAAAATGCATAGACATTTTGTAACAGTAGCAAAAAGTTTTGTAGAAAATTTCATATTAAGGTATGGAATTATGTAGAAAATTGCTACAGACAGAGGAGCACAGTTCATTTTTTAATCAATGAGTGAAGTCTATCGATTATTAAATATTAACAAAATACAATCAACAGCTTATCATCACCAAAATATAGGAGCTTCTCATAAAGTCTTAGGCGCTTATTTGAGAATGCAAACACAAAATCACATTATTTCTTGGAGTGTTTGGCTACCATATTTGAGTTGTGCATATACTACAACTGTTCACATGGAAACAAAATATACTCCATTTGAATTAGTTTTTGGTAAAACATGTAACATTTCAAATAATTTAAATAATTCGGTATATTCTTTATACGGTTTTGGTAACTACTCATTAGAACTTAAATATAGGTTAGAAACTGCACACAACGATGCTAGAAATAATTTACTGTTAGGTAATGAAAATATCTGTGGCCAGCACATAATTTTCTTATACCAGTATATATCATCTTGATCTAAAAAAATCATTTTATTTAATTCTTCACTTACCTCAATTAGATTTTAAAACGTACCTACCTTGAAATGTTTCATAAAAATTTTTTAATAATTAATTATCAGCGCCCTTCGATACTGTCAATAATAATTCATGTCATATTTTAATAATTTCTTCTTATTGACATAAACATTTTTGTAACTAAATTAGATAATATTTCAAATGTCAAACTGCCAGACTTATCCTAACCCCATTTTATGAGGCCAAATGCGTACAAAATTTCAGTTTACATCAGCTTTATTTAAGTACTTGGGAAATATATTTTATTCGCTTGATACAGTAGACATGATTTATAATCTTTTATCAAGAATATAATAAAGTTTGGGCCCAGTGGACCCCCTTCAACTGGCCAATTTTGCTCATCACCGAATTTTTCATTGTCTTTGGCCTTTAGAACAAGTGTACCAAATTTGAAAGCTTTATCTCAAAAACTGTGGTTGCTATCGCGATACTACACACATGCAGCCAGATTTTGTTTACATAAAGTTATGTTTTTTCATTATAATTCGTCGACGTTCGTCCAGAAACGCAATAAAAATTTAAAATTTTTTTTCCAAAGAAATTATACCTTTTTTCTTCTTTCATTCATTATATCTCTTCTGGTGGTACAACATTCACCAAATTTAATGTGTCACCTACAATGTTGTTGAATCTTAACTGCCAAATTTAGGAAGCCTCCCATTAGTACTTTTCGAGTTATCGCGCACGCACGCACGCACCCACACACACACCGACAGACATCATTCGGAAAATAGTCAGAAAGGATTCAGGAGGGTTCAAAACGTATAAATCTCGAGGTCGAAAAAAATCACGATTACTATACTTTCTTATATTAGGTATAAGAAAGTAAAAAGGTGATTTAGTGTTAGTGAAAAGTGAAGTCAGTGATAAACTAACTGCATCATTTGATGGACCTTACAAATGTAAAAATAATAAAGAAGTCTGAAGAGATAATAGTACTTAATAATTATGTATAGGTGAGGATACATTACTGTTTTAGTAACACATTTAATTTCAATAATTAACCTTTTTAGAAGTTAATTATTCAAAAACAAATGGGGAAGGTGTAATATAAGAGTACTTCAACGATAAGTAATGTATGTATACCTTTAGTCTTTAGAAATGCTGATTAGTATTGTACGCGCTTTATACATACGTCGAAACTAGGACATCGGTGGAAAAATTGGGGATTGTAACATTTATAATGGAGAGATATAGTTAGTCTTTCATAGTAGAAAGATGTATTTTATTTATTGGTAATAACCCAAGATGAATACAATATACTTACTCCTATACTGGTATTAAAATAAATAAAATTGTACGAGTGATCATATATATTACAGTCCGAGGAGGGACCGAAGAGTTCTATCATGGACGAAGAGACCGAGGATAACATCAGAAAGAGAAGTGAAAGAGGATGGTCTATAAGAAGAAAGCCAGAAGCAGGAAGGAGGAATAGAACGGCAAAAGTTCAGTGCCGGGCGATTCACTTCGACCGGTGGAGTTGGCGAGTTCTGTTTCAGCCTCCTCCAGCCAACTGGTCCCGAGTTCTGCGCGTTCTGTCAACGGACGTTAGGAATACCGGACTAGTGGGCAGACGCACAGAGCAGACCGACCCTCTAACACAAGGGGCCCTAAAGCATGGTGGACGAGCAGAGTTTGGAGGTTAGAGTTTATTTAGCTATTTGCTATTATACAACCAATACATTGAGAATATAACATCTGTGTAAAATATTTAAAAAATAAATAAAATATCTCTAATCTTAGATACAATTAAATTAAATTACATGAGACATAATAACTAATCTTAACATATCTATTGATTTCTTTTTTAAATGTATTCAGTTTCTTGATTTGTTTTATATTGCTAGGGAGAGCATTAAACATTAAATCTTGTAAAAATTTTTTGAGTAGTTGTGAGAGGTATGTGAAACTTCTCATATGGTCCAAATGCTACTATCCGACCGACACCATCGATGTCTCTGTGGCGGATAGCGACTTGCGAAACAAGTACCGAGAGCGGCGACCTCTAGCCCAGGTGGATTAAACTACTGTTATTAAATATGATTTGAACGAAACAACTACTCAGCGGGCAAATACCCTGACCTGCATTGGATTATACCTTCAAATCATGATAGATCGGTAGCCAATATCATTTGTCAATTCCTAACTAGACATTGACCGGTTTCGAACTTATTAGTTCTCCTCAGTATACCATAAGTTATGGAACAGACAAATGATAGTGGCCAACCTGCTAGTCATATACTGACTAAGGTAAATTGAGTAGTGGTGAGAGGTATGTGAAACTTCTCATATGGTCCAAATGCTAGTATCCGACCGACATCATAGATGTCTCTGTGACCGACATCATAGAAGTTCGAAACCGGTCTATGTCTGGTTAGGAATTGACAAATGATATGGGCTACCGATCTATCATGATTTGAATGTATAATCCAATGCAGGTCGGGGTATTTGACCGCTGAGTAGTTGTTTCGTTTAAATCATATTTAATAAAACTTTTTTGTCTATAGAAGTCACTTTGTTGTCTTGTGTTGTGATTACGTCTTTCGAATATATAAGTGCTACGCTCTTGCACATATTTAGGTAACAGACCTTATCTTATTTTAAAAGTAAATATCAATGTATTGTAACATATTCTTTGTTTCAACGACATAAACTGTAGCGTTTCTAACATGTATCGTATAAGAGTTATCTATTACAACGTAATATAACACGCATCGCTCAATTCTGAAGTTTTTGTAAAAATCCGTCTGACAAAAAATAATTTTTTTAGTGACTTTTTTACAGATATAGTATATTATCAACTATTACTCCTAAATATTTAATTTTGACAACTTGCTCTAACCTCTCACCACTCATATTAATATTTAGATTTTGGTCTACGTTATTACGAATACTATTTATTAACATACACTTGGATTTACTGGAGTTTGATTTCAAACTATTAAATGCCATCCACTCGTCCATCTTCTGTAAGTCCTCATTTAAATTGTCTTCAACTGTTTTAATATATTTCCCGCTTTCAAATGTTAATGTATCATCCGCAAACAAATGTATGGAGCAGTTCTTTATGACACTTTTTATGCTATTAATATTTAAATTAAGCAGCACTGGACCCAATAGTGGCCCTGGTGGTACTCCATACTTCGTTTCTTTCTTACAAGATACTTCAGATCCATATTTAGTCTTTTGAAAACGTTCCATCATATAACTTTGGAACCACTTCATGACCGTTCCATTTAGACCATACCTTTCTAATTTTTCTACTAATCTTGCACGATTTATTGTTTCAAATGACCGTTTAAAATCAATACAGACTATCACACCTACTAATACACACTAATACACCCACCGCACATCCCGTATCAATACTTTCCTTCCAATTCGATATTATGTTTTGTAATGACGCAAGAATAATTTTTACAAAATCCTGATTATTCTTGTACCACCACCATCTTATATTTTTCAATATGTTTCTCAAATTGTTCTTCTACAACAATTTCTAGAATTTTGTCATAAATGGGTAGAATATTAACTGGTCTAAATTCGTGAGCATATCTGGAACCATTTACTTTTGGTATTGGCAAAATAGTGGTCTTCCAATCTATTGGAAATTCACTTCTATTGATTCTTCGATACTATCTATTACATTAGTTATACTGTTTCTCAAGTACTCATTAAAAGTTTGTGCTATTTCTTTTTAATTTTTTCTATATTTTCAAAATATATACTTCCTTTATATTTTTTTGGAAGTGGTTTTAATATTGTTTTCAACGTTTTCCATATTTCTTTAGGATATTTCTATTGTTCATCTATTTGTCTTTCATAATATTCTTGTTTTGTATCTTATCATTTTAGTAACTTCATTTTTTTTTCTTTTTAAATTTGTTCCAATCATCTTCTAAGTTTGTTATTTTTGCCCTTTTATACACCTCTCTTTTTTTTTGATAAATTTTGAATATTCTCATTATACCATTTATTCTGGAGCATCTTACTATTTAATTTCACTATTTTTAGGGGTGCTACCGCGTCCAGTGCAGTAACAATGTCATTAATAAGAAATTCAGCACGTGTGATTATGCATATAAATATTTGCCAAATTTCCTTGAATAATCGCGGATCAAAGTTTTTCTTTCTGATCTTAACTTCTTTTGACTGTTTCTTTTATGACGTTCTTATTTTTTGTTGGGGTTGTTATTTTTATGATAGGATAATTTGGGTGTATCTAATATATTTACTGTTACTTCAATAATTGAAATTACCAAATCTATTAATGTTGCTGTATCTTTTGTAATCTTGGATTTTTCTTTTACTTGCTGTTTTATCCAAACATTTGTATCAATTGTTATAATTTGTTTGAGTAGTAGCTTTCAGTCGATAGATTAAATTAAAATCACCAGTATATGTATAGTCATTATTTAAATGAAGATCGTCAAAAATTTTTTCAAGACAATATAAAATAAAAAGAGCTTCACTAGAACTAGGTGATCAATATTGTAAAGGACCGCCCCCCCCCCTGTCGTGTAGTGTATTTTTACTCTGGTCACTACGGCAACAGTGTGACATCCCATGCCACTAGCGTATATACTCTTATTTTATTAATTTGATTATTTAATTGATTCCCCTTTTTGATAAGTCTTACCTTGTCGTGAAGCGACAGGTAATACTTAATTAATTGGCCTTTTTCGTGAACGTCTAGTTTTAGTGGTAGGACCCTAAATTTGTTGTGTGATTGTAACCTTTTCAGATACGTTTATAAAGTTTCGTATTACTTTGTTTCGTTTATGAGATATAATTTGCTTTAATTTAATTATCGATTTTTACCAATTATTATGAACCTTAATCTGCACTACACTGATATATGTTTGTACAATGAAAAGTATAAGTAAGATTTGACTTCATATTTATTTTTACTAATTTGCTTAGAATTCACTTTTGTACCTGAAAATAGAAATAATTCAAAGAAACTCAAATAACGTTTTAACAGCTTTTATTTAGGTACGTAGACAACTGTCTACACGAAAAACATTACATTTATCTAGTTGAACCTGCAATGTAAGAAAACCTTGTTACATGCGGCGGAAACTTTCCCTCCGTAGTGGAAGTAACATATGTAAAATCTTACATATGGTAGACAACTGTCCACAAGAAATACATTTAACATTCGTATAGTTGAACCTACAATGCAACAATACCTTGTTACATGTGGCGGAAACTTCCGCTCCGTAGTGTAAGACACATATGTAAAACCTAACATATGGGTGCAAGAGAAACATCTCTTGTATGAAGTACCCGAACGTCCTCTGTCAAATAAGACCGACAGACGCAGATAACCATGCTTTAACTGAATCGCGGAGACGGTGCCTCAGTACAATGGTACTCTAGACACAAATAACGCTACCAATTAATATTCGTTGGGACAACTGTCCAATTATTTGATTGGCTTGTCGAATACACCCCGCCGTCAAATCTTAAACCAAGGTGAAACAAACCACCTCGTAGTGTTTTGTCAAGTGTTGGCAGACGTCAATTGCATCCAAAGCACGCTTACATATGCGGTGGTCA
Organism: Rhamnusium bicolor; assembly: GCA_029963845.1. Taxonomy (NCBI): domain Eukaryota; kingdom Metazoa; phylum Arthropoda; class Insecta; order Coleoptera; family Cerambycidae; genus Rhamnusium; species Rhamnusium bicolor. The sequence continues at coordinate 18,492 of JANEYF010004529.1, forward strand.
TAAAACATCAAACGATGCCCACCACCGAACCTCTTGTCAAGAGACAAGGTCCCATGGTCAACATCTCAGAGAGTTGAATGAACTCAGCATGCTGTGTTATTGACATCTGGTCATACCTACCTAACAGCTGACCGCTCGAGTCCCTCATACAAGAAGTGAAATTTGATAAAGTTACATTGCAGATTCAGCTGAATCCTATTTATTATTTACATCATCTTATTTTTAAACCTGACCTAAATTGATGCGGACAAATGAACGAAAGTTCCAACTACTGATGCCTGATCTCATCTGAGGTAATATTGAATGTCCTAATTATTATTGAAAAAGGTACTGAAAAATGCATTATAATAAAGGCATCTGTAAATCATTTGGTTCCACCGGTCAAATACTATTAAAGCCTCGAACCCCAAGCATATAGAGTCTTACGTTGATTAACGTTGCCATTTCACTCATAGCAAAATAAATTGGTTTAATTGAATGAAATTTAGTGAGCTCGCGCACGGAGCAATGCAACACGGTATAAAAAATATTTAATTCTTTACCTATTCGTGTGCACACGGAGAGTTCCGCAGGATTTACTCCCCCGGGTTCTTGAGTAACCCCTGAGTTACTTGTCTCCATGGCGGCGGCGGCGGCGTCCGTGGTTATTACACACTAATGAACTGCGGCTCCCTATGCTGGTGGATAGCTATAGCTCCGAGGCAGGGCCAATCTCTTATTTACCGATTCCGAAGAACCAAAGTGTGAAGCTTAGGGCTGTCAGAGAGTTGACCTGGAGTACAACTTTACCACGGAGAGCTGGACAGTCTCTTCGTACCCGATTCCGTAGAACCAAGCGTATAGCTTAGGGTTGTCAGAGATGTGACCACGTCTCTACGTCGTCTCGCGTATTTATATGATTTCCCGTGAAGCAGTTCGTCGTTCAAGCCTATAAGCTTGACGGAGATAGCCAAACGCTAGTTTCCTAACTGTGATCTTCCAACGAAACTATAACACATGGTACTTAAAGCGAATATGACATAATGACACATCTTTATTAGCCTTCGACACTATTCTTGGCAAAATCTCTTACAACCCTACATGTTTACGTCGGTTTGTTTATGTTACATGTTCTCGGCTAGTGAACGTCATGAGATTTTATATAGTTTTGTCAACGTTTTAAAATATTTAAATGAATAATGTGTGTTCTTTTACTTAGATGAATAATTTAGACTGTATAGTTTGAATACATACGTTTTTCTGCCAAAATTATGAGAAAATGATTTAACCATTTTATGTAATAATTTAGAATTTAATGAGATATATGCTTGGAAATAAATTAGTCTTATGTAAAAAATACAGGAAATGTATCCGCGATGAAGCAGCCCAGGGCTGGGATACTTCAATATAATACTGTTAATGTAATATTTTTAAGTTCCTTATTTTTAATGCAGATTGTTGCTAACCAATATAATGGATGATTTGAAATTTTTTTTGTTACATAATATTTTGTATTGTTTTTTATGAAAAACATTATTCCAGTTCTTCTACTGAAAGAATCACGTTCAGTCTTATAACCATTTATATTAATTAAAGTCTTAATATCTTCAGTAATATTTGTTTCTGAAATACACACAATTTGAAATTTATTTTTCTTAATTGTTTTGTTCTTTGTTTGCTATAAAACTTTGTGCATATAAATGTACAATACTAATTTTCGAATTGTATAACTGCTACATTTCATACTTGGTTTTATCACATAGATTTTTGAAATCTTATTAGGGAAGAAAGAAAGAAGGCCAAAAGACAACCCAACTCACTCATTTCTGCTCCTGCTTCGGTAAGGAAGGTAGAGGAACCGGGGAGTTTGCAAACACGGTTTAATCACATAGATTTTTGAAATCTTATTAGGGAAGAAAGAAAGAAGGCCAAAAGACAACCCATCTCACTCCTTTCTGCTCCTGCTTCGGTAAGGAAGGTACAGGAACCGGGGATTCTGCAAACACCTCCAGCCACTCAGCCTCCGACCAAGGGCTCCAAGCGGTTGCAGAGAGAACAACTCCACTAGAGCGGCGGAACAAGCCGGTCAGGAAGTTCCGGACACCGCCAAATCCTGTAGACGATGCGGCACACGTATCTCCCTTACTCAGGGGAAGCACGAGGGCGGCAAATCTGCTTCGAGGGCCGGACGACAGCTAGCTAACGAGGCTGGTGTTATTACACCTGAAGAGGCACAGCGCCTGAGAGGATATCTCGTGGAGGGAATGTTACAGACTATGGCGGGCCACGAAGGGTGTCCTCAGAGTCCGGAACTATACTTCAGGAATTCAGGTGAGATAGAACCGAGCTGGTTCCTGAAATCCGCGGAGGATGAAACCTCCAGGCGCTGACTCCTAATGGACTGGGCAACTCTGGTCGAGGGAGACGTCAGCCTCCGTGCTTTGAGAACAGCTGACACCCCATGGCCAGAGAGGTTGGCTTCTGGCTGAGAAGTCAAGAGGCTAACTTGAGACCAAGGATGCTATTGTTGTAGGACAGTCGGCAGGCACTACGTCATTATAAATTTTGTTCGAAAAAATACACATTTTAAAATTGTCATTAAACAAAACATTTCTAGCGAAGGAAAACACTGTTATAACGAAAGGAGACATATGTATGCAAATTTATTTCAGGCCAAACCAACGTATCAGCACCTTAACGAAAATATATGCTTAGCAAACATTTTGCAGACTTCACTAACTATACACATCATTATTTTCAAATTTCAGAGGCGACCTTATCACACTCTACTTTTTAAATAACCAATACTAATTTTCACTTTTAGTATATTTTATATTTCCACTTTTAACTTGTTTATGTCTAGTGAAAGATGAGCTAAGGTTGGAAAGGAAATATACTCTGACTCCCAGAAGGGAGGAGTGGAGTGAAGGGAGAACTGACTTCCCTCCGGACTCTCTGGTGTGCTACATAGGCAGTTCTCGTGTGGCCACCAGACCGACATCAGAGCGGGAATGTATCTGGATGGCAGAGTGCAGGTGAGCTTTGATCTAGCATCGTACACTACGGTCTTCCACGCATACCGGGGTTTCAGGCAACGAGAAGGCCGACGAATTGACTCGACTTGGAGTCGAGGAACCCTGTCACGGGCCTGAGCCTATGTTTGATATTACAAGAGGCAAGTCACAACGGCTCTCAATGAGTGGGCTCACAAGACACTGAAGAAGCATTAGAGGACAAACAGGGCCTGTAGGCAAACTCAAGATTTCGTGACGGTGCCAAACAAGTCGACATCGGCCTGGTTATGGGGCTGGAATTGAAAGATTCCTATACTTCTAATCGGAGTTCTGACAGGCCACTGGAGACTGACGACACCTATCATTGATACGTATTCTACGGGAGATGAGCTCCCTGGCACTGAGTCACATCCTGACCTTCATTAGAAGATCGGAACGATTCGACCAGGGAGCAATAGTAGTACATGGCTGAAGGGGCAGCTTCGGGTTGGTAAAAAGGGCTCGTCTGTGGCCTATTTACCAGGCGTCAGTCTACCTCACCATTACCAATACTATTAACGCCCTGTATCTCAAAAACGGCGTATTTTGGTATACAGGTATCTATGGTTCAAATGCCATAATTTAAGGTCTAAAATCTACCTTTAAGAGATTGACCTCCAATTTCGGGACCCCTTGTATGCATTTATTTATCATCGTATCAGTATATCATAAGTCAAAAAGGTTAAATTATACGGGTTTTTGAGAATACAATTAAAATTTGTTAATAAGAATGGAAAACAATCGTATTATTATCAATATTACATTACACCGCAAAATTGACCAACCGCCGCGACGCGACGGTGGATTTTATTATATTTATTTTTCCTTACAAACTGTAAAAATTACTTAAATCTTGTCGGGCAACTCGGTAAATGTACCGAGTCTTCACAGATACACAAAGTATAGCTGATCATTAATTTTGAACAATAAACAATGATAATTAACCATTTAATATGTCGCATTTGGCGCAATTTTTTTAAGGAGGCATTAGCACGCCCTCGTCGCCAGGATTGCCAACATAAAACTTTAAATCGCTGTTAAAAATGTTCTATTGATGATAACGAAAATGAAAACAAATGATTCCTCTGAAATACCATAATATGGATTTAATATATAAAATTACTGGCATGCTCATTCCTTTTTGTTAATAATACTAATATTTTATTTGGTGCCATTTTATGAAACGAAATAATCATATTTCCTATTAATAAAAAAAACCATCAGTGTTGCCTGTAACTTTATATATTAAATCTATGATAATTATAGGATGAATGATTTGTTTACGTTTTTCGATATTACCAATAGAAAAATGTTAACAATGATTTATACATTAAATTGGATACCTAGTGAAAACGCGACCTCAAGAAAATCTCCGGCAGAGTGAATACTGATCTGCCAACCCTAACTTCAATTCTCGCTTTAAGTTTAGTCCAAGGGTGGAACAGCTAAGATGATGAGCACCTTCTAATAAGAGGAGACAATAAAGATGATTCTGCATTATCTCACTCACCTACAAAGAATTCTAATTTTAATAAGACACTTTGGTCCGACCTTCATTGTATTCGGTCATCTTTTATCATAATTTAATTATTTGTAAAACTTACGAAAATTTTAATAAACATTTTGTAATACTTTAAAATCATTTACTAGTTATGTCGGCCACGCAGCTTATGCAACGAATGTGGTTATCGAGTATTGTGGTGTTTGTGGAAACTGCTTTAATATTAAGGTACTCTAATGAAAAATGTGTTCAGTTACCCAGTGAACAGGTGTTGTGGCGATAATGTGACGTCAATTGCCAGTACTTTGTCTGATAATTCTAATCAGGAAAGTCAAGTTCAGGGGGGAGATAGGTGCCCCTTTTTCTCTTTCAAACATCACCCTTGCTTATTAGTTCAATAAATAGTATTTCTTATCTATCAACTTTAAAGTTCAGAAATACCACAGAATTATTAGCTTTGTTTATGGTCCTGGGTGCATCGGCCTACAAATGTCTTTACAAAATTCTGTTGACACCCAATGAGATGAACAATTATATTTAGGCGAGATGAACTTAATAAAACTAAATGAAGTTATTAAAAAAATTTATTATTAGCATACAATGACGTTTGTTAATGAAAACTGTAGAAGTTTTTCTTTTTTTAATTTATTTGTAGGTACATTACTTCCTGACCTTGTAGACTTTTCTCTTTGACAAAGTACGTTTTCCTTTGGATACAACAAATTGGGTTGTAAATGTAGTAGCCTCCAATAGATCTGGCTTAACTTCAGTTCCAATTGTTCGGGTTTCAACTACTGAGTTAACTTGAGTACCAACTGAAATTTTCCCTAGTATATCAAGATTTACTTGAATTCCAATGCTTCGTTTATTAGAATCATAGTTGTTTGAATGATTTTGCGTGACAATTATTTTTGGTGATTTCTTATTAGGTTTTTCTAGAAATGCTATTTTTTTTTTTTTTGAATCCAGGCATTTGAAAACATGGGGAACCACACTTGATTTTAGGAAAACCTTTCCATAAATTAGCTTATAGGGATATACATAATTTTCCATATCCTCCTTTAACTGTAAAAAAAAGTAAAAAATTAAATATTAATTGTTAATTTACAGTCAATTTCGTATTTTAATTTGTTAATTTTTTTAAATTAAATACCACAAGTAGTGCAACCCCCCTGTATCCCTGAATTCTTGGCAGAAGTGGGTTACACATTTAAAAACAACAGACACACCCAATATCAGAGTAAGCTAGGCTTAATTTCTACTTTAGAAAAAATCCCTGAGCCATCGAATCTGGGAATCCGGGGTGAGAAGCAAATTTTCTTATCACTTGAACGAAGTTATACAAGTATATACTAAATATGTATTTAGTATTGTATACTTGTGTTCAATAGAGCTATATGTTAGGATTTGCTCTTTAGCTTCTATGAAATTTAAGTGGAAGTGGAAATGGATTGGAACAGAAGTTTTTGGAATATTTGAGAATATTCTAGTGTTTGTGGTAACATGGAGAATTAAGCTACAGGACAGTGTTTTTAGTACACTGCAAAAATAAAATCCTAAATGCTACTTTAAATTACTTACGCCGACATTATCAACAATTTAAAGGGACCTCTGAAAAGAGTTTTAGTAAAAAGAAAATGTATTACCAGCTGTAATGTATTGGGATTGAATGTTGCCGCGCACATGCGCAAGGAAACAAACGGATCCAAGGGAGGTTTTCGTCGAATAGTGTGTGTCCAGACTCGACGGAGATGTAGAACGCGGACCATTGAATGCGATCAATAAACCCTGATAATAATAGTGTGCCTGATTATAGATTGGATAATAAACTAGTATCAATAACCAATGGTAATTCATTTTCCTGCCCGAGAAAAATACATAACACTGGCGACGAAGGAACTGGAAAAGGGCAAAAACAAGCAATTTTTAAGGTTAAGCACGTGTGAAAGGACTGTGGCAATAAGGCAATTAATGATAGTAATAAGCACGGAAATGGCAGGATTTATTGGAAAAAAAGCAGAGGTCAACCCAGAATCAGAGGATTGGGTAGTTTACAGCGAAAAGCTTGAACAATATTTTCAAGCAAACAAAATAGAAGATTCGGGTAGCCACACTACTAAGTTTGACGGGGACAGCCACTTATAAATTACTTCGGAATTTGACCTCTATGCAGTATGCTATGCAGTAAATTGTAATTTTGGAGACCAATTAATGAATGTGCTAAAGGACAAATTTGTATGTGGTTTAAAGAAGAGTAAAGTACTTGACAGACTTTGTGAAGCGGTGGAAACAAGAACACTAGAAGCCTTGGTCTAATTGGCAGTACAAAGAGAATCTTGTCTGCAATAATCGAGAGGTAAATATTTTAGAAAACAGCGTCAAGTCGACCCGAAATGGTGCGAGCAGAACGAATCAAAATGGCAGTACGTACCAGCTAATGTCAACTTCATTCTTTTCATAAAAATATAACAGACGTGGTCTAAAAAAGAAAGATGCTTGTTTTGGTTTAATAATAATTTTCATTTGATAATCCGTTTCTGGCTTCGTTGATCTTTTAACATTCAAATAAATCTTTGGAACATTTTCAATAAGTTGCATTTTAGTATCATTTTCAAGACTTGGGTTGCTGAACACTCACACAGTCCTTTATCAGTTATTACAGATTCATTATATGAATCTTTCATATCATAATGTGCATAAAAATCAGACTGAAACGTGTCGAAATCGTTGCAGCCATAACACATGTTTCTGCAATTCCAACAATCACTTATACATGTATATTATCCTATTGCATTATATCCTTTATCCCACTTCTGAGAACTCTTGCATTCCTTCTGGATGGCCAATAATTAAACATTATTTAACAACTTTATTTACTCAACAACATAACTTTTACACAACCCTTTTTTACGCATTCTAACAACAACGCCATAACTTCCTCCCGCTCCAATCTCCTCAGTCAAGCTGCTACCAACCGTACTACACTAAAAGTAACTAAAGTGCCGCGAAATAATTTGAAATCAAAATAATTTACAATAAAAAAAATAAAAATTTAAATATACAATACAAAAAACAGATTTTTAGACACTGCCAATTTAAGTCTTCTTTTAAGGGTAGACAGACAGTTCAATATTAAAAATATTAATATCAGGAATTTTTTTTATAATTCTGGCAGAGGCGGTCAGCGAATGCATTTTGTCCATAATTTGTCTTATGTCTTCTTACATGGAAAATAGGTATGTCGTGTCCGTCGAGCAGGAGCCAAGAAGGTTATACCTTCCAGATGATGACAAGAGGTCGTCTCGTATACCAATTTAAAAAGAAACAGGGGAACTTGTTTTCTCCTATTTTCGAGACTTTGCATACCACATTGTAGTAGTTTTGTACCGCGGCGTATTCTCATAGCAAGCGAAGTTTAAATAACAAATACTTTATGAATTTATGTTGAACCCTTTCGATTCTCTCAATGTGGCATGAATAGTTAAGTTGCTAGATTGCAGAACAGTATTCTAGTTTACTTATTACCAGATTATTAGGACATTATGGCCTTGGTGTCATTAATGTGCTGAGAGTATATTTTGATGAAGCCATGCATTCAAAAATGACTTACATACAATAGAGTCGATGTGTTCATTAAAGGATAAACTAGTGTCGAAGATAATGCCAGATCGTTAACTGAGGAGGTACTTTCGAGGCTCATATCATCGACTTGTAGGTGTAGGTGTTCAGTGTGGGGTTATGAGCTCTTGTGAAGTAATACATTTGTTAACATTTAAAGAAAGGAAATTATTTTTGCACCGTTTAGTAAAATAATTTAGGTCGGATTGTAACGCTAAATATTATGCTGTGGGCTTAAAAATAAGACTGTTAGTGCTATTTCGAAAAACTTCTAAAACGGTCTATTTAAGAATCGAAGGAGATACTAGAATTCTGTTAACAGGGATGTATTGTGACTGTAAAAACAAGATTGTGATTTTTTTATGAAAATTTTAAATCATTTCATTTGAAAATCAAATGAGACACTAGAGTTCTGTTAACAAAAAGTGTTGTGGATGTAAACACAAGACTGTAAGCGAGTTTGTGTGAAAAAACTACAGAATATATAACAATAATAATAATAATAATAATAATAAGGGGTGCAAGGCCGGCAACCTCCACGTTGGTGCACCCTGGACAGGCAGAGGTAACTCTGCCTGACTAATGTCGGCCGGGGGGTACCAAGGCTAACCACCTGGTACCCCCTATACTACTTCTGGTTCCATATAACCTGAGAAGAAGGGCCCCTCACGATCGACCCCAAGCGGATGGGGGTCAGAGACAGGCGGGAGGGGCCTCACCGGATGGTCTCAACAATGACAATACTGGCAACGCACACGGACGCTTTAAGTGGACAAGGGAACTTCGGGATGACTTGCTGACCTGCCGCGAGAGTAGCGAACCTGAGCGAAGGGGATACATGGCGCGATTGCATGCACTTTGGTGCGAAATGCACCCAGAGCATCGCGCCTTCTCTCAACAACATCTGAGAGATCAAGTATCCTTTCTGCTCAGGACAGGTTACGTAAGGGCACCCCGTCAGCTGGAAGAACTGCCAGCCGCAGTACCACCGCGGCAATTACCAGCTGATGGGGAACATCCTTTAGAGTTCACCGATGTAGACTTAAGGACGAGGGTTAGCCTTAACACCAGGGCTAACCTAAAGCCACAAGACCTGGCTAGAATGGACGCGGTCATCGATGAGGAAATTCCGGAAGATGTAGACATCTGGCAAATCAACTGTGCCGTGTACAACGCCGCGAAGCAACTCGTCCCCCGTGAGAGGTCAACCAATCACGGGGTCGAGAAAGCCAAGCGGCGTGTACAAAAAATCGAAGGCAAGATACAGTCGGCCAGACAACACGCTTCTCGGATCCAGAGTGTGGTGGAATATAAGACGACTGGTAGAGTTTTTACTCCCAGGATCCGGCGCATAGCTGCCGGATTAAGACGTCAACACCATACTCTAAATCTGACAGTGATGCTTACCATCAAGCAGCACTGTCTAGATAGGATCCGAGCGCTCATGGCGATAAAGAAAACATTGAAGAGGCGGGTGAGGAGTATGGAACAAAACAATCTGTTCCGTACGAATCCTTCCCGCCTCTTTCAAGAGCCACAGCGTGTTGTCGAGAATCCGCCGACTGTAGAAGATGTCGAAACCTTCTGGAAGGGAATCTACGAAACGCCGCGTCCATTCAATAGCGACACTCCATCAATTGCATACTTCGAGGCTCTGTGTCACAGACATCTTGAAGAGCCAGAAGAAGTGTGCCCGGCAATCAGTACGGAGGAAGTCCAACAAGCACTTGTTGGTACCAAGAACTTCGCTGCCCCGGGCCCAGACGGCATTAACAACTGGTGGTGGAAGAAATTTCCTTCCACTCACCGCCGTCTGGCGCGAGTTTTCAACTCATGGTTGAACGAGGGGCAGCAGATTCCGGACTGGTTCGTCGAGGGACGTACTGTGCTAATCCCCAAAAAGGGGGATCTTTCCGACCCGAGGAATTATAGGCCGATCACTTGCCTTAACTCCTGCTACAAGATATTTACACGTATCTTGTATGCTAGGACGCTGAGGTCTGTTGATCCGGTCTTCCAGCAGATACACGAACAGCGTGGTGCCAAGAAGGGCATGGCAGGTTGCAAGGACAGCCTGCTGATAGACCGCTGTATTACACAGGATTCTGTGCAATACAAGCGGAATCTATCGATGGCCTGGATTGATTACCGCAAGGCATTTGATACAACATCGCATGAGCTATTGTTGTACTTGCTCGAATGTCTTGCGGTACCAGCACCACTAGTGAGATGCATAGAACAGCTGCTGCCGCTCTGGAAGACCCGCTTCACCATAACATCAGATGCACAGCGGGTCACGACAGGGCAGGTGGCATTTAGGAGAGGAGTTTTCCAGGGTGACTCCCTGAGTCCTCTCCTCTTCTGCATCTCACTGCTGCCGTTGTCTGTTGGGCTCCGCCAAACCCGCGGATATCAATGTGGGCCACCCAGCGACCGGAGCCTACAGTCACTAACCCTGCGGGATGTGGGGAGTGGCTGAGGTTAATGTGCTGGCGCGACTCCCGTGAGGCGTCGGAGGCCACGGGAGGACTGTCCAGCGTCGGACAAACGAAAAAAAAAAATAAAAAAAATAATAATAATAAAGGGGTGCAAAGGACCGGCAACCTACACGTTGGTGCACCTTGGACAGGCAGAGGCAACTCTGCCTGACTAATGCCGGCCGGGAGTACCAGGGCTAACCACCCTGGTACTCTTACAGCTCGGGTTCCATATAACCTAAGAAGGGCCCCTTACAATCGACCTCAATCGGATGGAGGTCAAGGACAGATGGGAGGGGCCTTACCGGACGGTCCTAACAATGATGAAATTGCAATGGTACATGGACGCTTTAAGTGGACGAGGGAACTTCGTGATGACTTGCTGACCTGCCGAGAGAGTAGCGAACCTGAGCGAAGGGGATACATGGCGCGAATGCATGCACTTTGGTGCGAAATGCATCCAGAGCATCGCGCCTTCTCTCAACAACATCTGAGAGATCAAGTATCCTTTCTGCTCAGGACAGGTTACGTAAGGGCACCCCGCCAGCTGGAAGAACTGCCAGCCGCAATCCCACCGCGGCAATTACCAGCTGATGGGGAACATCCTTTAGAGTTCACCGGTGTAGACTTAAGGACGAGGGTTAGCCTTAACACCAGGGCTAACCTAAAGCCACAAGACCTGGCTAGAATGGACGCGGTCATCGATGAGGAAATTCCGGAAGATGTAGACATCTGGCAAATCAACTGTGCCGTGTACAACGCCGCGAAGCAACTCGTCCCCCGTGAGAGGTCAACCAATCACGGGGTCGAGAAAAAGCCAAGCGGCGTGTACAAAAAAATCGAAGGCAAGATACAGTCGGCCAGACAACACGCTTCTCGGATCCAGAGTGTGGTGGAATATAAGACGTCTGGTAGAGTTTTTACTCCCAGAATCCGGCGCATAGCAGCCGGATTAAGACGTCAGCACCATACTCTAAATCTGACAGTGATGCTTACCATCAAGCAGCACTGTCTAGATAGGATCCGAGCGCTCATGGCGATAAAGAAAACATTGAAGAGACGGGTGAGGAGTATGGAACAAAACAATTTGTTCCGTACGAATCCTTCCCGCCTCTTTCAAGAGCCACAGCGTGTTGTCGAGAATCCGCCGACTGTAGAAGATGTCGAAACCGTCTGGAAGGGAATCTACGAAACGACGCGTCCATTCAATAGCGACACTCCATCAATTGCACACTTCGAGGCTCTGTGTCACAGACATCTTGAAGAGCCAGAAGAAGTGTGCCCGGCAATCAGTACGGAGGAAGTCCAACAAGCACTTGTTGGTACCAAGAACTTCGCTGCCCCGGGCCCAGACGGCATTAACAACTGGTGGTGAAAGAAATTTCCTTCCACTCACCGCCGTCTGGCGCGAGTTTTCAACTCATGGTTGAACGAGGGGCAGCAGATTCCGCACTGGTTCGTCGAGGGACGTACTGTGCTTATCCCCAAAAAGGGGGATCTTTCCGACCCGAGGAATTATAGACCGATCACTTGCCTTAACTCCTGCTACAAGATATTTACACGTATCTTGTATGCTAGGACACTGAGGTCTGTTGATCCGGTCTTCCAGCAGATACACGAACAGCGTGGTGCCAAGAAGGGTATGACAGGTTGCAAGGACAGCCTGCTGATAGACCGCTGTATTACACAGGATTCTGTGCAATACAAGCGGAATCTATCGATGGCCTGGATTGATTACCGCAAGGCATTTGATACAACATCGCATGAGCTATTGTTGTACTTGCTCGAATGTCTTGCGGTACCAACACCACTAGTGAGATGCATATAACAGCTGCTGCCGCTCTGGATGACCCGCTTCACCATAACATCAGGTGCACAGCGGGTCACGACAGAGCAGGTGGCATTTAGGAGAGGAGTTTTCCAAGGTGACTCCCTGAGTCCTCTCCTCTTCTGCATCTCACTGCTGCCATTGTCTGTTGGGCTCCGCCAAACCCGCGGATATCAATGTGGGCCACCCAGCGACCGGAGGCATAAGGTCACCCATCTATTTTATATGGATGACCTTAAACTTTATGCCTCCGGAGAGCGTGAACTACAAAACGCTCTTAGGGTGGTCGAAGAATATACGCGGGCAATTGGTATGGAGTTCGGGTTGGACAACTGTGCAGTCGTCCACCTCAAGAGAGGACGATGCGGGGAATTCCCGGAAGATGCGCAGCTCGCAGACGGAAGCATCCTAAGACATCTGGATGCCGGAGAGACCTATACATATCTGGGTGTGCAACAAAGGTACATCCAGGATGTATCACAAATAAAAGATTCTCTCCGCGGCAAGTACAGACACCGCCTCCGAAAGATTTGGTCTTCCGAACTTTCGGGGAAGAACAAGGTGTCTGCAACTAATATGCTTGCCGTTCCGATTCTGCTTTACTCCTTCGGAGTAGTAAAGTGGAGGGTAGATGAGCTGCGTCAATTAGACAGGGATACCCGCAAGATGATGAATATTCACAGAAGTATTCATCCTAGATCGTCCGTTCCTCGTGTGTACCTCCCACGTCAACGGGGGGGCGAGGACTCTTGAGTCTGGAGTGTACTCTGAGTATGGCATGTAACATCCTCAGGAGCTCAGATCCCCTCTTGCGGTTCGTAAAACATCACGAAACTGTAGGAGTGGGAGCAGGATTGTTCAAGGCAGCAAAAAGAGCCGCAGATGAACTCGGTCTCGCATTTGACATCGGGCGAGGAGGCCGGCGAGGTGTTGATGTTGAGTCAGTCACCGAACTTCAGCCAAATCGTCTGAAAGCCCGAATCAGAGCTGCCGAAACGGAAAATCTGTTTCGGCAGCATGTCGATAAACCCCAGCATGGCGTCTTCTATAAGAACATAGAAACACTGGGTTTATCGACCAGGCTGACATTCGCCTTTCTAAGGTCAGCCGGGCTTAAGTCAGAGACCGAGGGATTCATTATGGCCTGCCAGGATGGTGTTATCAACACCTTGGTCTACCGTAGCCGCGTGTGGCGTGTAGAGGTTCCTGATATCAACTGCAGGACCTGCCATCAGGCGCCGGAATCGCTCATGCGCTTACTTTCTGCATGTCCCATATATGGGATTTCGGCCTACATCCACCGACATAACGCGGCTTTACGAGTCCTATACTACCATCTAAGGCACTCGTACGGGGTAGACCAGACACCCGTGCTGCCTTACGTCCCCGGAGATATTGAGTCCGTTGTCGAGAACGAGAAATGCCGGATTTACTGGAACTACTCGTTCCCGACTGTCAGGCTAATCCAAGCCAACAAGCCTGACATAGTCCTCCTCGACCATCAACTCAAGGTGATGTATGTTATCGAGTTCTCGGCACCTGCGGAGAAAAACATCACCTTGAAGGAGGAGGAGAAACGGACCAAATATCGCGATCTCCGGTACGAGCTCCAAGTGCCGTACCCAGGCTACTCCGGTACGAGCTCCAAGTGCTGTACCCAGGCTACTCGGTCAAATTGGTCGTCCTTATTATCGGTGTACTCGGAGGGATAAAGCCTACGCTGCTCTCGGAACTGAAGATCATACCGGCCTGCCAAAAACCAGCCGAGTGGCTGGCAGGCCAAATGCAGAAGGCGGTCATTCTCGGTTCTCTCCGTCTGCTTAGGGCACACGATTCTGGTATCAACAGTCACTAACCCTGCGGGATGTGGGGAGTGGCTGTAGTTGATGCGCCGGCGCGACTCCCGTGAGGCGTCGGAGGCCACGGGAGGACTGACCGGCATCGGGACACCGAAAAAAAAAAAAAAAAAAAAAGGGTGGAGCTCAGATCCCCTCTTGCGGTTCGTAAAACATCACGAAACTGTAGGAGTGGGACCAGGATTGTTCAAGGCAGCAAAAAGAGCCGTAGATAAACTCGGTCTCGCATTTGACATCAGGCGAGGTGGCCGGTGAGGTGCTGATGTAGAGTCAGTCACTGAACTTCAACCAAATCATCCAAAAGTCCGAATCGGAGCTGCTGAACAGGAAAATCTGTTTCGGCAGCACGTCGATAAACCCCAGCATGGTGTCTTCTATAAGAACATAGAAACACTGGGTTTATGAGGAGTATGGAACAAAATACGTTGTTCCATACGAATCCTTTCCGCCTATTGTTTCAAGAGCCACAGCGTATACTATTAGTTATTTGTATTTTTATAATGTATTTTTTGAGGTTCACAGACATATTTTGTATGTCCTAAGTGAAAATAAATATTCCATTATATTCTATTCTATAAAAAACATCAAATGACAACGGAATTCTCTCAGAGTGTTTCTGAAGAGATGGCCCTATTTTAACTACTGAATCGCGAAACTACCGGAATGTCTGACCGCTTGGATTAGCAGGTATTCATATACAAACGGTGAAATACGAAAATGCGCATACAATCGGTTAAAAGCAGTTAAATACAGAAATGTTTCTTACCACTGTTTGCGGAGCACACTAGAGTTGTTGCGTGTTGTACTTGAGCTGATGGATCAAGAAAGTGACTGTTTTCGTCGACGTGGGCAGTTTTGTTTCCAACGGGTGGCGAGAAAGTCACGTGACTTCTGCGCGAGCAACGGAGTTTCGGCTGATGTGGAGGGGTAAACATGCTTTAAGCTAGCTTAGCGCAATGTATTTAAACAAATTCCCTGCATTATTTAATATAAACAAAGGTTTATTAAATATTCGGAGGTTCTCATAATTTTAAAACTGTTTCTAGAAAGAATATAATTAAAACGACCAAGAATTAATATTTGAACTAAATTAGTTAATCTTTTATATTGTAAATTATTTAAAAAGAATACAAATATATTTACTAATAATAAAAGATCCCTTTTACTTGGTTTTATGCGAGCGGTACTTAATATAAGCAAAATAATGATAATAAAATAACTATGCACTGAAAAAGGAACTGATTTGAAACAATTGTTTTAAAATAAACACTAAATACAGATCGTTGTATATAGGGAGTACCAAAGTGAAGAACGGTCCAGATTAGGTATTAAAATAACGGAAAATTAATAACAGAAAAATCACTTCATTACAGGATGTTTATGTGCTTATAGGTTAAAAGTATAACTATACTACTTACGTTAAAATGATCTTCGCATACATAATAGCTTGTGTCTCTTTGCCAATGGAGTTTTCACCAATACCTTGTTCAATAGCAATACACCATCCTTCTCTACGGTGATCTTTTGGTACAGTTAGAAACATTTTTTCAGATGTTATTAAAGTATTATTGACACAGGTAGGTACAAGGCATGCTTTGAAACAACTCGTTTTGTAAAAACCAAGGACCTAAAAGAAAATAACTTAAGAAACTTTACATACTGATCTGCATATGCAAACTTAGGAGTCCTTATTTTTATATTGTTTGTCAAAAAAATAATCGTACAACTCTACTTACAAATAGTTTACAAAGTTTTAGTATGTTTATTGAATTGCCATATTTTAATGATATTTTTGTATTTATAACTACCGAATATCTGAATTTGTAAATATTCATTATATTCATTGGGGTGGACC